>JAVDBV010022587.1:490-27528 GCA_032619315.1 Piper longum
CCGTCCAAGAAGAAAGAATAAAGAAGGCACCTTTTTCTTTTTTTCTCATATCTCAACCAACCCTCCCACATTGCCGCCGCCACCACCGGTTCTTGCCGGCCATGTCAATCCCAGCCATAGACTAAATTGGCAGTTCTTGTCGGCCATGACGACCACTGTTAGGCCACAACTTGCTCCTGCTCCTGTCTACCCCCAAAGTGAGACATATAACAGGTGTCACGGATCTTTTTTAATTTAAAAATTAATTCAAGGAATATAACTTTCCTCTTAGACTATATTCAAATTACAAACACCCCGACGACGTGAGATAAATGGCTTCAATTATTCCCCCCCCCCCCTCTCTCTCTCTCTCTCTCTTTTCTTTTTCATTTTTTGTCATATTGGTTTGAATCTTTTTGGTGGGAGCTCATGGGTTTTGTTCATGTGGGTGATCTGATGATGGTGAATGTGAGAGTTCAAACCTGTGAACCGTCTCTGGTTGGATATGTTTTGTATGCATTAGTTCGTTGCATGTGGCTTGTTCAAATCAATGCATGGATGAATAAGAGTTTATATTTTTTATTCTTTTTTTCTGGGAATTTTCTTGGAGTTCTAATGGTAATATTATTGAATTGAGGGGATCTAAATTCAGTCGTTTTTCATGGTTGAGCTTTGATTATCCGTTTCGTATGTGTGTTCATCTTGATTCTCGGATGTAAGAGATTTTTAAAATAGGAAATTGATGAATTTTATTGTAAAGAGTTTCTGAAAGATACAAATGTCTGGATTTTGTACATGGATGAATCAGCGAATATGTTTTCTTTTTCATGTAAACAAAATACTAGATAATCGAGGAGGCAATGCCCGAATTTTATTTTGCATAATCTAACTTGATAAAATGTTGTTTTTAGTCGGCTAGATGATTAGATTGAAAATGAACATATAAAGTGTTCTTTGTAAAATTAAATATTGTAAAGTGGAATATTTTTTTTAAAAAGGGGATTAATTGTGCATGGATGAATCAGAACTTTATCAAAGTTGGCAAATTTAATTTTTATTTTACCCATACATAAATAATTTATTTAATATAAAATTAAAGATATTTTAGTACATTAAGGATATTTTAATTATTATCAATTTTTAATTCTTATTTTAATCATACATAAATAATTTATTTAATATAAAACTAAAAATATTTTAATAATTTAACATAAAAAACCTAGTACATTTTACCCCGATTCTGATTCCGATTTAAATCGATCAAAATCGGGGTAAATCTCACAATTCCGAACCCGATTCGGCTCCAAAATCGGATCGACAGCGTGCCGATCCAATTTAAATTGTCAAAATCGGCCGATTCGTGCAACTATGGATGGCAGAGAGCTTCTATACCAATATGTTTTTTTTACTTAAATAAAACAGAATGCCCTGTTCAATAAAATGAAATAGATACAACCCTCTATAATTCCATATACCTGTATCTGAATACTGCTACATTCTTTCACTGTTGGACGAAACGAATGAGAAAAAAATGGCTTTCAGCATCCTTCATATACGTGTAATTTGTGCGCTTGGTGTATTGTCAGACCTGATCATAGCGTAAATGGCTTGAAGACAATCAATGCCATGCACACTGCCTACCATAAGGAGTTGAGAAATACAAGATCACACAAATATAGTCCAACACTATACATAACAATTGTAGGTATAATCGTATATAACACATGAGTAAATCACACTACAACAGTGTATAATTAATACAGAGTACACTGCCGTCTACCTGACCCATGCCACAGACTCAATTTCGTCCCGAGCAGACTTGTATAATTCAACCCTCTTGGCACACTGCAGCCTACTCTCCATTAGAGCAGGGTCCTCATCCAACAGCACTGAGAGTTGCTTGGGCTGAATGAACACGTAAAGAATCCACCATTAATCTTGGCAGCTCTAAATTCTTATGATGTTCCATGAATATATGAATTACTTTCCCCGACCATAAGCCTTGAGCATGTGAGAACACTATCTATCGTAGAAAGTTCTTAAGTTTAACAAAAAAAAAAACATAAGTTTGCTTAGCTAAAACATGTAAAGAGTCCACAAGTCATCTTGGATGTTCTAAACACTAATGATGTTCAATTCACAGTTCAGATGATAATTAATTCCAGACCACCAATGCCGTTTCCTACCATATATTCCTAGAACGTATGGGAGAACTGTTTTCAGAAGAGATTCATGAAAAAACTAACAAAAAAAGCAAAGGTACATACACATAAGTAAACTGCAGCTCACCTCTTTCTTCCCTATTTGTGTGTAAAAGTAGTTTAGAAGAGATCTCTTCGCCTCTCGAACTTGACAATGAACAACAGCTTTTGGAATGGCGTTCCTCAATGAATCTGCCACCATTCCAATGTAAGATTGAACATTCGATGCAATGCGCCTGAAGTGTCCCTCTCCATAGCGATCAGTAGTAGCTGCAGCAGCATTCCCACCTTTCTCCATCTCCTGCGGTAGTTTTCGGAAAAAATCTGCCGTTATATATGCCGACTCCATTTCTACTAGTCGCACAGCTGTTTTTTTTCCATCATCACGAAATCTTTCCAGAGCTTCATTTGCAGCGGCTGCTAATTCTGATTGCAGAGTAGGAAATCTCTTCAGCTCCTAATTAGAGTTCAATAAAGATAAGCCATGGGTAAAGAAGTACACGTTTCAAAGCATTTTTAAAAATGACAAGATTGACTATGTACTTGGGTTTCTCCAATCGATATTCAGACAAGGTCCTTCAAGATGAAATTCACCTGCCAATTTCATTTGTCAAAAACAAGAAGTACTAAAAAATACTACAGAAGAAATAAGAAGATAGAGTTCTGCTCAGTACAGCATCCACTGACGCCTCAGCAGGGCCCTTAAAATAACCAAGAGTGCCCTCAATTAAACGCCTGTAACCTTGCTCAGGAGCAATCAAATGGGGCTGATAACCATCTGCCTCTGAAACAATTTTCTTGACATTTTGCAATGAGAGATGTTGACCAATAGGAAGCTTTTTTATAGCTGCAGGTAACACCCCATATATACGGTCACCCCCAGGTCGCCTACAAACGGTACTCTATGGTTAATAGAATAATCCACAAAATTAAGAACGAAAACATAAAAACAAAAAAAGATTTGAATAGCAGTCAAAATATATGGTTGTACCCCCCATCAAGATGTTCCTTGAAAATCTTATCAAATGCACGGCATAGCTCTAAGATTGTGTATAATTGAGCCTGCATGGCAGCAAAGTGTCAGGTCATCTATAACAACTTAAAGGGAAAATATACATAAGCTGAGAAAGGGCTCACCCCTGCATCATGTGCAATTGGTCTGCCAAGATGGTCCATCTCTGATTCAAGTTCATCAATGGTTTTGTTTATGAATGAGGTAATACTAGGAATTCTGGCTTTAATTACAGCTTCCAAATGCTGAAACCAGACTATGTCAACATGACTTCCACCAGTAATCGACATAGCTAAGGCCATACATAATTGTATATCATCCCTACCATAGACAGAAGCTTCGCAAGGTACTCAGAACCCATTTTACTTGCCAGATGTGAATAATCAGGACTTGTGGCAAAGTACTCACGTTCCCTTCTTCTTGCTACAATCATGTCAACATTCCTATTAATATCAGCCTGAGAGCGATTGACTATCCCAACCCAAGGATTCTGCAGTCTATAGGATCTTCCTTCAAGAACCTTCATCATTAAAAAGAATAAAGAGCATTCATACATGCCAGGAAAGGAGTGTTGACAAAAAACAGAAATATTAGCAACTCACTTCTAAAGCATTTGTTCCTTTATCCATCAAATCAAGTTTGGTCAAGACCCCAAATGTCCTCTCCCCTAAAAAATTTCATACAAATATGTTATGGCTAACTGATGGAATGAGTTCAGCTACATTGATACAGGTGAGAAACTACCAGTGGGGTCAACTTCTCGAGCGAGTTTGATAGCGTCTGAAGTTGCAATATCTTGATTTGCAGGAGATATTGCTAATATAATGCAGTTAGGCTGCAATTATGATAATTGCTTTAGCGTACAAACAATCATTCTAAATAACACGACCCTCTGAAGATATATATTATGTCACCTTTTCAACATAAGAGCGGACCATGGTCTCAATCTCCTGAACAATAGACTCTGGTTGCCCCTCTTCAGTTATAAAAAGAAAATTTTGATTAGCAATAATAATAATAATAATAACAACTCATTAGCAGTGAGCAAGTAATTCTGTGCGTTACCTACTGCAACTTTCGTCAAGCCAGGTAAATCTATCGTGGTCAGGTTAACAACTGTCACACAAAATCCAGGAAACATAGTGACAATGTATCATAGGGAGAAACAATTACAAACAAAAAGGAGAAAGCTAGGCATTGGCTACCAAAACCATGTAAATTGCCTAAGTTGAAGATGGATCATAAATACAATAAAAGCAACAAACAAGTCAGATAATGGCTATACGCACCATTTGGAGAGTATATGCTAAGATGGATGGGAACTGGAGAGATTTGTTTGGTCTTTCCAGTAAGCCGATCAGTCTCATCTTGAATTTCTCTTCGCACCATAGCTAGGAAAGAAAAATCAGTCAGCACCTACAACGATAGTTACCAGCTCTACAGCTTATCTGCTACATGATCACAACAGATTCTATGTAACATAAGTGAAATCCCACTCTTGAATTACTCCCATAAAAAAAAAAGGTAATATAGATAACAAAAGTAACATTTCAGAAAGTTTAAAACATAATTGAGTCCATAAAAGGAAAAAAGCTATGTAAAATCCAAACTCTTGAAGTAAAGCACCATTGAACTTTAACAAAAGCCAACCTAAACAGCACCCCACGATAGTTACCGGCACTACGCCCTATCTGCTACTTGATCAGAACAGGTTATATGCAACATAGGTGAAATCACACTCTAGAGAAACTATTATCAAACTAAAAGATAATATGGATTAAAAAAAAGCTACATTTCAGTAAGTTTAAGACCAAAATTGAGTCCATCATAGGAAACAAAGCTATGTGAAACCCCACGCTTAGAGTAACTATCTTCAAATTTTTATGAGATTAAATGCAACATAAGTGAAATCACACTCTAAAGAAAGTATTATCAAAGCAAAAACTAATATAGATTAAAAAAAAAGCTGCATTTCAGTAAGTTAAAAGACCAAAACAGAGTACATCCTAGGAAATGAAGCTATGCAAAATCCCACTCTTGGAGTAACTATCTTCACATTTTTACGAGATTAGATGTAGCATACGTAAAATCCCAATCTCGAGTGACTACCATGAAACTAAAAGCTAATATGTATTAAAAAAAAAGCCACATTTCAGCAAGTTTAAGAGCAAAACTGAGTCTATCATAGGAAACAAAGCTATGCAAAATCCCACACTTGGAGTAACCATCTTCAAATTTTTACGAGATTAGATGTAACACACGCAAAATCCCCCTCTTAAGTAACTACCATCAAACTAAAAGCTACTAAAAATAAAAAAAGCTACATTTCAGTAAGCATAAGAACAAAACTGAGTTGAACATAGGAAACAAAGCTATGCAAAATTCCACTCCTGGAATAGCTATCTTCATTTTACGAGATTATATGTAACACACTTAAAATCCCACTCACGAGTAACTACCATCGAACTAAAAGCTAGTATGGATAAAAAAAAAACCGCATTTCAGTAAGCTTAAGAAAAAACTGAGTCCGTCATGCGAGACTACGCTATGTAAAATCCCACCATCAGAGTAACTATCGTTGTAAAATATTTTACTAAAGCCAACTTAAACATAGAATAAAACAAGCCACATCTATTAGAAACTACCAAAAAATTTTAAAAAAAATAAAAAAAAAATCGAAGCTTTAGAACTAAAAACGAGCCAAACAGGTACCAAAATCGTGGAAAGAGAGAGAGAGAGAGAGAGAGAGAGAGAGAGAGAGAGAGGTACCAAAATCGGTGAATTTGCGGTTGGGAAGGTGAAGAAACTCGGCGTACTCCGGCTGCCCCTCATCCGTCTTGTGCAGCTGCAGCACCAGCGGCCTCCTCGTCACAATTCCTGAATCCCGCCACCACCACCAAACCCACGAATCAAAACCAATTCCACCAAAACAACAACAACAACCAAACCCAAAACCATAACCAGCGAACATCAACACCAACAACAAACCTGATCCTCTGGGGAGGAAATCGCGGCCGACGATGCTCTCCAATACCGAAGACTTCCCCGAGCTCTAACAACCCAAGGAAAAGTTCAGAGAAAGAAAGAAAACAAAAAGGGTCCGAATTTCACCAAAAGGGAGAAGAGAGGGAGGGACGAAGACCTGGCCGCCGACGACGGCGACGGAGGGGAGGGACTCCCAGAGGGTGGGGAGGGCGCCGTCGCTGCCGTAGTCCCCGAGGACGGTGCAGGCCCGCTGGATCCGGTTCACCAGCACTATCAAGCTCTCCATCGTCGCCATCCTCCTCCTCCTCCTAGCTCTCTCCGGCGAACCAGCTCCGCCGGCGTCTTCGGCAGCGGCGGGTTGTTCGGGAACGGATTATGCGGTTATTCTTTTTCATTTACTTTTTGAAATATAAAAGAAAATGGCGGGAGGGTCCCGCTTGCCGCTTGCATGGGGTCCAGAGCTGGGCCTTAGCTGATAATTTTATTGGATTTTATGAAATTATTAATTATGTTAGATATTGGGGAAATAGGAAAAAAGAGTCAAGAACTGATTTTTTAAAAAAAAAAAATGGTTTGGAAGTGAAACTAGTATTTATTTATCAACATGGTTTGACTTATGCCATAGTTTTAATTTATGCTTGTTGTATAATCTAATGACTTTAAAACTGATTAAATTGTAAAAATTCATGAATTTTACACACATATGTCAAAACTTATCGATAAAAAAATATCTATTTCATCGGAGGCAAAATCCCATCATCTCTGCATTTTTATATTTAAAAAAGATAGACAAAAATTACTTTTTAAATGCAATCTTCTATTTACATTATTAAATATAAAACGATTATAACATTTTGTCTATTTTAAAAAAGCTTTTTATGTGATTGGCTGTGGGCCCCGATACCGTCAAGGATCTGGACGCTTGTGAGGACCGGCAGCCGGTGGGGTGCGACTTTTGAAAGCGTCTTCGGCGGATTTTCTGAAGGGTAATTTTGTAGTTTCACAAGTGACAACGGCTACCTAGCCATGAGTCATGACGCCGAGTAGGTTAGGATTCGAGAGCCGCTGGGCCCAACGGTGAAGGTGAAGCCCACAACCTAACAATTGCATTACATCCAAATATCCAATAAATAAAATTTTTTTTAAATAGACAAAAAATCTTTTTAAAATTCCTTTTCTCCTAAGCATCGAAAAATATAATTTGGCATCGTACACGGCCTCACCACTTTAACTTAGGATTTTCTAATGCTCTATTATATATATTTGACATTTATTATAAATTGTTTATTAATTTTTAATGTTATTTTTCAAAAAAATTACTTCTTACGTACATTTGAAAGCTGCACGGAGGTCGTGATGCACGAGAAAATTTAGAATATAGATTAGTAAGTTAAGCGTCATTTTCTTTCTTTTCACATAAGAAACGTCACGGATGGAAAAACCACCATTCTATATTACCAAAATTTTTAATAATATAAAGGGGTATTTTAATGACAAAAAAAATCTTTTTTATCTATAATTTATAGTGACAAAAGGGTTGGCATCAAATTAAAGACCGTGTCAAAATGGTAGCATGATTAATTAAAAAAGATAAAATAAAATAGGTTGCATGTTGGCTTTGTTAAAAATAATAGTGAATAGAAGAAATCCTACAAATATTGGAGATTCATGAAGAACTTATGTATGAAAGTGGGTGGAAAATAAAAATATTTATAGAAAAAATGATTTTTAGTAAGATGACAAAATTGCTTTTTATCTTGTATTTTTTTAATTAAAAAAACCCAGGGCGTGATTTTATTTATTTATCTAATAAGAAAGCAATTCAAACTCTATTCAGCGCCAGTATATTAAGGTTTAAATTTGAGCCAAACAAAACTCGATCGGATTCATGCCACGTATAATAAAACTTATTTATACGCTAGTACTCTTGCCTTTTTGAGGCTTGCTAGGATACAAGAGATGGCATGCGTCCATATATTGAGCACCTTCTCATCTTCAAACATCAAACATATTGTGCCTCTGCTAGTAGAGAGTATAATAGAGGTAATCACACCATTTGATGATTCAATCACTCCTCCTTTTCCATCAATAATTGTATCTGATAATAAGAATTTTTATTACCTTCAATTTGATCAACATGAGTATCATGAGCAAAACATCTTATCATACTTGGTTAGAGCCATGAAATTACTTACATTCCTTGAATGTGGTGATTAGTCCCCTCCACAAATGATCCTTCCCCAATTTCAGTATAAGTTGTCTTCTTCTGAGAAATGCCATCACCTTTCGCTTTTGGGTTTTCCCTAGACTTCCACATAAAATGTGAAAATAAATTTTCGATTTATTATAGACAAACCCCACTAATTGAAAAGCCGGATTGAATAAAGATATAAGATTTTCAACTAGGTTTAAGAGCATATTCTATGGTTCAAAAAATTTAGTGTTATAATAAAATAAGAACTTTTATTTTTTATTTTTTGCATGACCAAGATATTCAGGAACTACAAGATCAAGATTAAGCTAAGCACTTGAAGTGAGATAAATTATTGCTACTAATTGTGTAACCTTTGAAATTAACCCTTATATTTGGTCAAGTACCTGTGGGCGTACATACAACCAACCGAGCTCCTCTTGCAAGCAACTCCTCATACTCCAACATACATCTTCTCCCTCCCTCTCTCCTTCTTAGGGTTGAGGCTCCTCTTAAACCTAGAAAAATGAAAATATATATTATCAATTCATCAACATGTTTAACACAATCAACATGCTTAGGATTGATTTTTATGTAAAAACCAGCAAATCAATGTAAACACTAGCAAATCACATGTTGCTATTAGGGTAAATTTGGTGCTGGCTAGCAATAATCTGATTAAGATTGGTTGTGCTAATTGTGTGCATCTATATAAACATTTCTAAATGACTAATTAAGATGTAGTGGACAAAGATACCTTGATAATTGTTGGCTCTCCCGCGAATAAATGTACAACCACATGACAATTTGTGGCAATTGTCTTGTTACACTGACAGGTAAAATCCGGTAAAATTGAGATAAGGTCTAAGTATTCCCCAACAATAATTATTAACACTACAATTTACATTCTATGCTTGTCTCGACTCTATCACTTACAAAAAAAGTCAATTTAAAATTATTCGTGCAGTCTTGTCAATTTTGAGTCACTCGAAACATTAAAATAGAATCAAAATATAATTTTAAAATTACGAAAAAAATATACCAATTTTAGAAGAGAGGAATTTATAAGAGTTCACTCACAAGTAGCAGCTGTGGCCGTCAAGGCAGCCATCTCATCTGCAGTGGCAACGGCAATGGCGGAGTCGATGATGGAGCTTATTTGAGCCCTGGCTGCCCCGACTGACTTCGCTGCCTCGGCGCAAACTGTAGCCACCAATGCTGCAGCAGAGGCCATGGCCAGGCTCATTTCCTTCTTCCACAAAATTTCTTCAATAGTAGTACTACTAGGGTTGTTGCCATGGATGGTTAGATGGTCTAGTCCGCCCTTGGTCACAAAGCCTGCAATGGCTGCTGCTAGTTGGGTGATGGAGAGAGCTGCATGGATCTCAGCTATCTGTAGACGATGCTGCTCTTTCCTCCTTGTGCTCCCTCTTGAGATTAAGTCTTTTGTGAGCCAAGATTTCATATTTCCTAGCTATGTTTTTGGATAAATTGTACAAACAAAGAGAGAGAGAGAGATGATTAAATGTTATTTTTCATAATTTCATTTGAGCTTTTAAGACAAGTAATTAGCTATATAAAATTTATATGGTATTAGATTAAAGGGGAAAGGCTATATCTCATTGAGAAATAAATCCTTTATTATAAAATTTAGCACTTTGGAGGCATTTTTTATCTAGATGATTTGAAGGAAGCCTTTGACTCAAAATTATAACTAAACCACTAGTTTAAAATTTTCCTCGGAAAAAATTATGCAGAATTTTGTTCAACTAACTACTCTCCAAAAGCTTGACCTTTCTTAGAAAAAAATTATGTAATATTATTGAGTTAGCCTGATTGAGATTGGATAACCATTAAAATATGAAATGGATTGTAATATTTTAAAATGACTAGTCATTTTAAAATGCAAATTGATTGAAATGTTCAAATTTTAAATAAACATTGACTAGAATAAAAATGTAGTAAACTAATGAGTCTAGTCATTTAAAATTGATTAATCAAGTTAAAGATATATGTACACATCTTTATTTATATATTGGATGTTAGATGTGAAACTATTTTTTTATTGGTATTATAGTTTACCAACTTTTAAGAAATTTTGCCATCAAAATTTCTTTTTTAGATTTCTTAAGTTTCTTATATTTCAATCTTTTTTCTTTAAAAAATTCTATCAGCATAGTTTATTTTCTTGTACTACATCTTTCATTCACAACCCACCATTTAATACAATCATAAAGTCTACCATAGCTCGACCTAAGTGTAAATTGATAGATCTAATTATTCTTTCAAAAGTAAATAATTAAGTTAAAAATTTATGAATTCATTTTCGCTTATATATTAGATCTTACCTAAATATATGTTAAATATGAATATTTTTTAATAAGTTATTACACCTAGTGTGTTTCCCCTCCCCTCCCTTTCCCCAAGACCACTTCCAATGCCAGGTCTATCTAACTGAACCAAACCCGATATATTATTGAAATTGGGTGCCGGGTACCCGATATGTAAAATCAAATCCAACCATCATAACACGGGTATGAGGTATCATAAGACCAAACCTCATTATATGAATACCAAACCCAATCCCTTCGAGTTTGGTCGGGTCGGGTTTTGCGGGTACCTAACCCGACGGGCACACCTAATTCCAGCCAGCCACCTTGGCCTTTTTTGTCTTCCATGCCCTTCCTCCCTACTAAGACCTGCCCATCCTTTTATCATTTTATGCCCATTGCCACCTCCCTCATTAGTTGCTTTTTATTTTCTATATCAAATCCAAAATTAGGGTTTTTTTCATCACGTTGGGAGTCTAATTTCCATAAGTATGATTACTTTGTTCCTCCAAGGCTCGGTGGAGCTCTGTCAGATTGTTGTTCTAATTTATTCTTCTTTCCCTGTCTAAGGGACATTCATGATCTCCACATTTTTGTATTGTATATCTTAATTCGTAAGCTAATTAAAAATTATGTGGCTAATTTGGATGGGAATAATTTGTATCAACCTCTATGGTTCCTCGGCTTCTAGCCCTAGTTATCTTTATGATTCCCTCCCTTTAGCTATGCACGTAAATACCGCTATTGGCTTATTTACTATAAATCAATTGTCTTCTTTCAAAATAAAATGTGTGATTACAACCTTATTCAAAGACTTCTAATATTACATTCATTTTACCTTAACCATTGTCCTAATTGGCTTATTTATTGACACCTGGCCGAGAATGACAAAACTATTTGACAGTAAAGTGAGCAAATTTTTTTGACTTGGTTTTGGTAACAAACTAACTCCGTCAACGCTTTTGCATTGTCGGTCGTAAGCCCGAATAAATGAGGAAAGTTGGCGTCAAAAAGACATCTAGCCATAAATTTTTTTTTTCCATTTGTAATTGCATAGTGTCTTAATTTAGGGTGACCCCAACACTCAGTGGGTACTAAGAGGAAGAAGAAGAAGGTAAAAAAGTTTTGGTGACAAACTATGAACTTCAATGATAAATTTTTTATCAGTGAAGGCCCTTGTCTTCTTTTAGTGTAATGAACTTCAAAGGTTTCTCCTTAAGATTTGCTTACCCAATTTTTTTGGATTGATGTTTGGTATCTTGAAGGTCCCCTTGATCCATTTGATGAATAGCAAACCTATAAAAACGAGCTTAGTTTTTAGCTTGGGATCTAATATTGTATGTTGAAGCAAAGAAAGAAATACTAGCCAATATTATATATATGGTGTACCCAGAGGTTTTCTGTATAAACTGTTGGAGCACTTCCTTCCAATATTGAAGAATCTTCTTCAATCTCAGGAACTGTGCCATCACTTGTGCTACCTTCAATTGGTGATGACATGGCCTGCAAGTTCATTTGAAGCAACCCATTTTCCTTGTGTTTATAAATGGAAGGAATGTCATAAATACATCTCTTGAACAGATTAATAGCAAAAATTCTTACAGTTGATGAAAGGAACTGTAAAAAGTCTGTTGAAGAAGGGCTCCAACAACGAGACAAAAAGTTCATAGCTTGAACGGGACTGTTTGGGACCATTCTGGAATTGTTTGATGATAGACAATTATATGTTTTCCCTCCATTTATCTGTTTATTTTTGTCCCCCAAGTTTGCAGCCTTTCAAGATAAATAACATACACACAGGCATAAGAAAAAAAGAATTAGCCAACTCAACTCAAGATTCAAAGGTGATCATTGATAAAAAATTAGATGAGAATATGGATGTAACCATTTTGTGAGGCCTTCTATGACATAGTGAAATTGAGGAATTTTCTCCTCTTGGCCACCATGATTTCTCCATGTAAGATACAACTTCACCTGTAAATTATGATCAGAATTAGAGACAAACACAATATGTATGTTCTGAACTTGACATATTCTGTACTCGATGGGCCACTAACATATAGAAGATTATTAAAACAGTCATTAAAATTTGTGGGTACCCAACTTCCCAACGCAAACATGGTGGGGAACATATCATCTTCCCCACAAGATCAACATGAGCAGTATACAATACCTTCTATGAATTGATGGGAATTGGCAAGAAGTAAGGAGAAACTTACTGAGAATGGAAGGGTTTCAACAGAGATAGGAAGCCCTTGCACAGCCCTTTTCTTGTACACCCTAGAAAAGCATTCTAAATGAGGCAAGCATGTGTAAGTCACAAGCCCCAAGTTGGCCAGTAATTTGTCTTCTGCTTTGTTTGTTCTACCCAGGTGTTCCTAGTTCTTGATCTTGAAAAGCCAACTGTTTTGACATATTTGATAAGCCAACTGTTTTACGAAGGAGTGAGTTCTAAGATTGATCAAGCACAACTAGGGTTTATAATCCACCAAGCTGTTGTGCTAAAATATATACATGTTGATCATGGTCATGGCTTTCCTCGTTTGATTTTGTTCTTCCAATGACACTGTGTTTCACGTGGTTGATTGCAGTCGATGCTCATTGGATCAATGGAAGTCAGTACCTACTTGTTTGCGCTTGCTTGTATATTTATTCACTTCCAAGGTTGGTTTAGTTATATTCATCAAGCTTCACCTTTTTTTTCTTAAAAAAAACACAACTAAATGATCATTATAAAAACAAGAGAATAAATCAATAATTCTTCTTCTTCTTCTTCTACTTAATAACAAAGACAATATTGGGGACAAAAACATGAATTAGGAATATTTATGTGATTACAAATCACAACATTTTAATGGCTAGATGAGTTTCCTAGCATTATTTGTACCCGGCCTAA
The DNA here is from genome assembly GCA_032619315.1 of Piper longum. Lineage (NCBI taxonomy): Eukaryota > Viridiplantae > Streptophyta > Magnoliopsida > Piperales > Piperaceae > Piper > Piper longum. The sequence goes on from JAVDBV010022587.1 coordinate 14,085, forward strand.
CTTCAATACCAAGGATTTAAGTTTTTTTTTTCAAAAGAGGTTAATCAAATTTAAAATCTATATACACATCCTTATCAATATATTGTATTTTATCCCAACAAATATATGGGATATAAGATTAATTTTTTAAGAGGTTTTGTATTACGCCCACATTAAAAAAAATTATATCTTCAAAATTTATTTCCTTTGCTCGTGAGTCTAGCCTACATCTTGTACTATATATCATTATCATCTAATACGGTCCTGAATCAGTTCTAATATTATTTATAATGTTTACACCCAAAAACCATCACTTGGGCTGATCAAATTATACTCCGAACTTGGCTATTACTGCGTCTCTCCTCAACAACAATTATTTTAAACTGACCAACTTCGAACTTAATTGAATGACAAACTTGACGATGGAAATCTAATATCGAGAACACACTGCTCATCTAAATGTGCTTTAAAGCAATGCTAGTTTTTTTAAAAAAAAAAAACTCCTTTGACGTGAAAAAAGAAGGAAAGAAGGAAACAAGAAGAGGCTGCAAGTCCGAGTATGGGAGAAATCAAATGCCAAGTGTCACGAGACAAGACTACAGTTCACTGAGTACGACAACAGAGTTCATACATGGGGAAGATCAATTTGGTGAAGGTAGATAGGTCCTTAAACTACATAGGCTTGCAGTCATTTCGAGATACATGGAATTATGGACATACTGTTCTTGTCTCCTTCTTGAGTATCAAAAAACTGGGTTTTAAGTATATGCTAACTATGGTGTTACTGGCCAATTGCACCCTAGAAATATTCGCTTGCATTGAACGAGCTTTTTTTTATTTATAAATTACTAATGTTAATATAACAGCCTACAAGTTACAATTTTTATATTCGAGCAATTTAATCAGTCCTATTAACCAAAATAAAGTAAATATAAATAATTAAAATGGTTAAAGATTTTCAAATCAATTTAATAATTTTAGTCGGTATATCTTTATTATCAAAGTAATTATAATAAAAATTAATTTTAAGATATTTTTTAACTAATGTTTTTTTCTAAAAATCTAAAAATGATTCATGTTATATGCAGAAAAGATAAAATTTTATCAACCTCTCCTATTTTTTCATTCTACTTCCTTCTATACATATAAGCCTCATTATAAAAAAACCCACTAAAAAATATTTAAATTAGAAGTGTAACTCGCAAAAACTATTTTAGGTGTCACTCATCTCAATATAAACTAGTCAAGATATCAGAGGATATGTGTGACCTATGCCGGATAAATTTTAATTTTATAAATAATTTTTTATTTAAAAATGAGATAAAATATAATAATTTAATATTTTAAATATATATTATAATTGATTTTAAAAATATATTATATTTGAATAAAAAATAAATTATAATTATTTATTTTTTATTATATTTTTTTAAAGAATAAAACAAACCTTTATTAATAGCTAAGTTAAAAAATGAGGTTGGTCAAGGTCAAATATGTGACTTTCTATCATAAAAAATTTTCTTTTGTATTTTTTTTTAAATGAGATTAGCGAGATTCAAACTAATGACCAACTGCGAGAGGCACGTTTATTATATTTTTTTAAAAAAATTAAAAATTTAAATTAGTTAATTCAACTACTTTTAATCTCATGTAAATATTGAGTTCTCATTTTATTAATAAAAGTAGATATAATTTGAAAAAATAGAAAGAAATAGGTGAATTAGCATGGTGATATCAAATAATGGCCATAGCTTATATGGGATAAACATCATTGTTGTCATAGGCAAACCTATACTAATCGATTCAAGCTTTCAATCTGTTTTTTTTTTCTCACCAAAATATTTTATTACCTGAGGTTTACCCTATTTTTTGTTATGACATAAAGTTCAGCTTCTTATTAAATACTTCATAAAATCTATTCTCTTATTATTTTTAACTACATTCCAGAATAGAATCTAGTTTAGATGCAATCAAAATGTAACTTTTCACACAAAATATGCAGTTAGAGTTGAACAGACACAAGCCCAAGTTGTCTTCGTTTGAGTTGGAAAAGAGGGGAAAAGAAACCTTTCACGACATGGAAACTAAGATGGTTCACCTTGTCAACAATGGCGTAGAGCCGATCGTTGGGGATCAAACAAAGTAGGAAGTGTTCCAAACAGATAAGACGCTCAGCTGTGTACCTCCAGTGGCAATCAGAAAGAAAAAAAAATGTGAATGCACACAAATAAAAATTCACTTCAGATTACAAGCAAAACAGATGGTGCTGCAACTAAATAATTCTCAATATTAAACATGGTATAATGTAGTGATCTATAATAGAATGGTAAGGTTTAAAAACACTTGATACAAAATATTTCCAAAGACAGTTCCCTGTACCAATGTTGTTTCTTGTCTAAAGCCTCATAATTAAACACATGACCTTCAAATAATATAACCTTATACACACTGCTTAGAAAAATATATCTGAAGATGCAGGACAAAACTGGACTCACTAACAAGCACAGCCTCCTCCTTGTTGTTGCGACTGAGTTGCATTTGCATTTGTAGCCTTCAGATTCACATCGACCATATCCTCTTGCTTCGTTGAAGAAAGAGTCTCCATTCCGGGTAAAGCCGCAGCAATCTTCCTGAATAAAGCCTGAATGTACAGCTTGCTTACAACCCATTCATCACATGAATTCGGAGCCAAATAATAACTAATACTATACAATTGATTATGCTTGATATTCAGAGAACTAAGATTAAGAACTGGCCTAATGATAAACCCAAATAAAGTTAACCAAGTTTTTGTCATATCCTATTTCTGAATATAATTTGTGCAATTCAATTGACCAGTATGATTTATCACAAGAAATTTCCCGTATATAGTTGGCTCTTTCTTGTCTCATCTCATTTCCTTCCCTCCTTGCATGTACTAGTAACCAGTAATGTTTTTAATTTAATGCCAAAAGTACAGATGACCTTTCCAACTCAAATATAAGTCAATAAACAGAAAGTAGAGTGTCCACCTTAATGTTGAAACCGGCTTTGGCACTGGTCTCAATGAACATAACACCAAGATCATGACCTTTTGCCTCTCCTTCCTCTATCGACACCTGTCTGTTTAAAAACCAAATGGCCAATAGAAGGTCAGTACATTCTAAAGGCATTTGTTTCAAGTAGAAGCTTAGTGATAGGTTGATAGAAATAAATCCCTTTTACTTCCTTTGTAAGATAAATTTGCAATCAACTAAATAAATAAGCCCAACAATCTCTTTTCTGTTAGTTTTACATGTTCACAAAAGTTAATGCCAGCACCTTGTTTCTTGCTTCAAATAGCATCTTCGAGAAGACAACTATCCTCAACAACTGTACCATATAACTAAATTTAAGAAACTATAATAAAAATTAAGAGACTACGTATGGAAATCATTGGGTTACCTTTTGTCTACAAGGTCCGTCTTATTTCCAACAAGAACAATGATAACATCACTGCCTCTCTCTGTGCGAACCTCATCAATCCACTTTGACGTATTAAGGAAAGATTGGCGACCTATGCAAATTAAACAGGAAGCAAAAATCATCAATTATCTCTCCCACAGCAGAATAATTCTAGATTATTCCAAAATGAAGGCTCCGTTGACATGACCATGTAAGCAGATAAATTTTTCAAAGGTCACTTTTGGGAACAGACAGAAGTAGTTCATCAACTAAGTCACATATGAAACACAAGTAAAAAAAACACCAAATATGTTGTTAACTCCCTGTTCTCAACTATGACAATTATTATGAATTCAACTGAATTAGTTATCCCAGGCTTGCCCCCATAAAGGATTCAAAAACAATAAAGGGAACAGTGTAGGTACTAGAGGACTCTGAATCACCACAACGTCCCCATGTAGGTCCTAGTAAGAACTAAAGGCTGTCATCTGGCTACCATGTCAGAATACCATACCTCTTCATGCCTGACTTTTAGGAGCACCAATTTTAATAAGCTCTCAACTTCCATGTTCTTGCCTAACTATGTCAATACAAATCATCTGTCTAGACTAAACAAATACTGACAGCAATCACTCACTACATACACAATTTCAAATCCTTAAATAGGCTTTGAAATAATACCCAAATCCTATCCAAAATTCGAATACTGGCAGCAATCTTTCGCTACATATACAATTTCAAAACTTTCAATAGGAAGTTTGAAATTTATTTAACACTTCCATAGACAAGACTGAGCACTCAAAACATCACAAAACACACACTAGATATACAATACATCACATGTGTGATTGGATGAAAAAAGGATAATTAGCATTTCAGACAAACAAGGCACAAAATCAAGAAGAAATATTAATTTAACAAAGAAACAGCATACTTGCTACATCATATACAATTACAGCAACAGATGAGTCTCTTATGTAGCTTGGAATAAGACTCCTAAATCTCTCCTGCCCAGCTGTGTCCCTGAAATTTTAAATTAAGGGCATTTAATAGATCATTAGAAAGATACTTGCCAAACGTATAAATAAAAACTTAGTCACAAATTATCGACTTCTGAATGCTAATTTAGCTATAAGAATTCTTCATAAAGAATTCAGGAAATTTTCTCATTTATTCACAATTTCAAGTTATAAATTCAACATTTGCAAAAGCAGACTTGAAATCTATTGTACAAAAAACACATCTTACCAAGAGTTCATGAGCAAATGATTATCAGAACGCCAAAAGGCAGTGCATCATACTATAATTTCAACTAACGACATTCAAAATTTCAAATAACAAAAAATAGGCAAGAATTCATCTTACATTTTGCCTACAGCATCATAACTTATGAAAAAAGTAAATAAAGGTATACAGGCATGGAAGGATGAAAAACAATCTCACCAAAGCTGCAAACGAACTGTTCTGTCTTCAAGATACATTGTCTTCGAAAGGAAATCAATGCCAATGGTAGCCTGACAACAAGATGAAAAAAATGCAACTCAGGAAACACAATTACAGCCACAATAATTTGCATATAATCTTCAACTGCAAAGGAGATGTACAACATCCAATCCTCTAAAACGTCAACAAATCATCATGACCAATTGCCCAATCATTTCTAAATATTTGACTTAGACCCCAAAAGTTGTAGAAGATCTATCAAATATGGCACTGATCCAGTAACTACCACATGCAAAAATAATTTTAAGGGATAGCCGATAACAAGTGCATTGGTTCAAGCATTTGTGAAAAGTAACTTATCTTATTTTTAGTGGTTGTCACCTTATATTCAAATTATAACCGATCATGTTGTATTTGAATGTAGGAATTGTGGTGAACATGAAAAGATTTGGAATTTAGTACAACGTTCTCTGCTCTGATCAAATCTTCATTCTCATCTCACCAGGGATAAAGTTAGTTGTGAAAAATGATCATTGGAGATAACACCTCCATGACTCTGATAAGGCCAGCCACTATGTTATCTTCTCCCCCAAATTCGTCTTTTTACACTCATTCCGATACAAATTAGGTTCATATCATTATCTCACCTCATCATGTTCATCACTCAATAAAACAAAATGAGTCTTAGTCATAGTTTTAAATATTGTATCATACCCGCAGGTTCAACCCCGGATTACCACAAATCCGCTCCTCAAATCCCGTACGATTTAGTCCTTTATACCAATTTGATCCATATCTGGTTTTTTTAATCCGGTACTTTCCCGAAATTCAGTTTTCATTTGTAGAAAACCTCAATATTTTAACCAGTTAAATATTCATTACAAGAAACATTTTAAATATCTAGCAAAACATTTTATTTATAATCATGAAATCAGGTTGAACCCAGTTCGACCGGATTGGATCAACAACACTCCGATGCCGGCAATAAATCCAGTATGGTAACCTCAACAGCATTTAAAACGTTGGTCCTACCGCATCTTCCCCAATGCAAAACTACATGACAAAAGCCCATTCTTCACAACAACAAAAAAAACACATTTGGTCGTCCATTCGTTCCACTACGCAAACAAGAAATAATCAACAAAAGAATTCACAAGTTCTTCAAAGCCGCACAGCCATCCACCCTAAATAGAAATGATCCAATCATGTACAACCCCTCCATTTACAGCATGCATCGATCCGCCGGCCAACGCCTCGAATTCACAGATCAAAAGCAAAGATCCAACCCCAATCGAATCCGCAGGAGACGCCCCGATAGAAGGCACCAAATGGAACAGCAAAACCGAAAAGCGCAAAAAACAAAAAGGTGAGATCTTTTCAATCGGACCTGGTAGGTGTTGTCGAACTTATCGTACATGAAGCGGGTGATGATGCTGGTCTTCCCCACTGACTGGTCCCCGAGGAACACCAGCTTGTACTTGGCCAGGGGAGAAACGGTCGCCATCACCGGCGGCGGCGACGATCTGGCGGCGTCGTGTATCCGGGAAGGCAAGGGAGCGGATCCGATCGGAGGACGCCCGAGATCTCGCCGGCGCCGGCGAGGGAGAGAGAAAGTAGGAAGAGGCCGGAGATCCGAGAAGGCGCAAATACATAGCTATGAATTTTCAACGCACCTGATGAAATGGCATTATTGCCCTTCACTGGTTTGGTCTCCAGTCTTGAAATGTCTTTATTCAAGATTGAGTATTAATTTTTTATTACTTAATTAATTAAGTACGTTGAAAACATTTCTAATATTTTATTTTGATTTAGAAAATATAAGTTTATATTATTTTAATTTTTATAAGATCAACTTTAATCAAGATTCGTAAATATTTGAATGGTATAAAAATACCCGAATGTGAGTTTAAATTGTACCTTTTTTTTTTGGGTTTTGAAGAGGATAAAAAATATATAATTATAAATTGTATAAAAAATATTATAATTTATAATGACCATGTCACGTGGCACTAAATTATTTTACGCTATTATTAATACAGATCACATGTGATTTAAATTTATTCCAAATTTATGTAGTATGAATTTTGTATATAGGGTGTTTTATTTTTAAATTAATAACACAACAAACCAAAAACAAGGTGTAAATATTTATATTCATATGTCGAAATAGAAAAAGTAAATTTTTATTAGATGTCTCGGAAAGGATAAATATAAATGAATAAGCACCTATAATATTTGAAAATACAAATATAAAGGTGGGATAAAATACAGAGGTTAAAAAAAACACCCTAATATTCTAAAGTCAAGTTTGTCAAAAGAGTTTTATATTGAAAAATGGGATATAATTTTATATATTACTTGGTGTTTGATAATTAAAGTAAATTATCACGAGAAATTTAATTAAAATATTAAAAAATATTTTTAAACACAAATATAAAATAAACTATCTTTTTAAAATATGATCATCCCAAGCTTAAGAGTTCAAATCCCGTAACAAGGGCAGCCGACCAATATAGCCCTTCAGAGTTTTTTTTTTAAAACTTTTTCAAGTGCGGGTAGTTTGTATAATTTTAATTTTTTTTATTTCTCATTTTAAGTAATTAAGCCTAATTTTGTCACATCCCATCTGTTAATATTATAAGATTTCTTTCTTTTTTTAATAAAAAGATTTAAAAAGTGGGCCATAGTGGGTCCAACTGAGAAACCCTGAACCCACAGTTTTGGGCCCACTCTCGTATTATTACATTCATATGTTTTTTATTTTGAATAAAAAACGGACCCGAAATTCTCGGAAGAACGAAGCTGGATTCTTCGCTCAATTTCGAATGGTAATTTTGCAGCATTTTTTTAAAAAATTATAAATTAATTTAATCATGCTGTTTACAGATTATGATCAAATTTACTGTGGGCTTCCCTTCAAGCACGTTGATAAATTTTTAATCTGTATTTTTTTTGTGTTCATTATGATGTAATAAATCTTGATTTTGACGTTGCGGTGTCGGAATTGATGGAGCATTTTGTGTTCTGTTGTTGGTTGTTTGTGATCATGGATAAATGGCGTGTTCCGCTTTGCACTGTAGCGAAGTTGAAGTTCTTGGACTGGCTGGAGTGAAATGATGATGGGCAGATTTTATCTGCAAATGTCGGTGTGATATGATTATTTATTGTTGAAGCCGTTTTCTTGGATTGGGGTTCCTTTTCTTGATCTTATTGCTATGTTTCTTGTTGTTGGTATAGTTGAAACTATGTTGTCTGTAGATGGAGCTGTGTAATGTCCTAATTTTCTGTTTTGGGGGGTCTATGAAATTCTGTTTGGGGGTTTTTTATGGAGATTTGCAGCGAAGTGTAGTGAAATTCTTTGAATTGTTTGAATTTGCATTTTTTGGATTGTGTGTTTGTGGTCTGTAGATGCAGATCTCTGAATATCTCTATTTTTTAAAATAAATAAATAAATAAATAATTGTGTTCTTTGGGTGTTTGAATCTGTATTTGGTGTTTTTGTGGTGTTGTGCAGTGAGAAACCTGCACACGAGTGCTGGTTGACGCCAAGCAAGATGGTTTCGTATGAGATGAACGACAGGAAAAGTATGTAGGTTTTTTCTTCTTTTTTGTTGTCTAATTATTTGTTCGGAGCAGTAGCATACTGCGAAATGAGCCAATGTTATTAGTTACATTCCGATGAAGTACGTTCAGATTATCATCTTTTTATCATTTTAAGTTTCATTTTTTGGTTCCGTTTTGCATATTTCGCTGCTTGCTTTCTTCTTAGTCTTGTAGGTTATATTTGTAAATAAGTAGTTTCTTCTAGCCATGAATCCAAATGTTATAGAACGTGAAGAATATGCTCAGCCACATATATGACTGATTTTGCACTTATATAGTTGAAATTTAGGATATAGAACTGAAGATTTTTGCTGCTATATATAGAACATAAGGTTGTATTTGTACTGATTTTGTGTCTTGAATAAGTTAAAATTCTGTGGTGGGCATGTTCATGATGAAAGCTTTTGGGTTATTTGTCCGTTTTCATGGTGTTGTGTCCAAATTGTCATTGACGAGCATCCGCTGCTTATACTCTTGTTCGTGTTTAGAAAAATCATGAAATAAGACATTGCATTTTTCTGTGTATTTTGGCTGTTAGGTGAGCTTGCTCGCCTGCATTGCTTGTTTTGGCTACAAGATTACTGTATAAACGCATTTTAGAATAGGCTCTTAAACAACATCTGTGGACTGTGGATGTTGAAAAGTGAACATAGAGCTAACCTGCTTAGGCAATAAGAATTCTATGGCTGAGCAGTTGTTTATTTCTCACTCTATCATAGAATTTAAGTTTGTCCATTACAAATTAGTTGATTGAGCTTGCAAAATGGGCCTGCAAATATGATGAAACTTAGAGCTGGTTGATCACGCTGTTTTTTAATTAACATTGTTTACCGTGAATTCAATTTCTGGGAATTTGACATGGAAAGAGAATTTATCATGTTTCTTTGGAACCACTTAATTCTTTGTTGGCAGACAAAACTTTTAGAATTAACTGCCTTGTCTATTATCTTTAAGATCAAATTTGAATCCTGGGTTTTTGTTGATAATTATCTTTGTATATTAGCTTATAAATTTGTCTGACATGGGAAAAATGTATAGCAATTGGGGTTGGATTGACGGGCTTTGGTGTGCTCTTCTCTTTCCTGGGTGTCATCTTCTTTTTTGTTAAGGGACTTCTTGCCATGGGAAATGTAAGTTTTTGCTCTATTCAGCATCTGAGCCTTTTTCCACTTATTCAATTTTAATTGATGGATGTGGTAACCATTTGTAACCCTCATGTACGGTTTCTGCTTTCCAGATTCTGTTCATATCAGGACTCACGCTGACCATTGGCACAAAATCTGCTACTCAATTCTTTATGAGACGCCGAAACTTCATGGTTCATACCTTCAATGAGATCCATTTGTTTGTCAATTTTCCATTCTCATTTGTTAATTTTTATAATTGAACAGGGTACAATCTCCTTTGGCGTTGGCTTCTCTGTCGTCCTCGTAGGATGGCCGATCTTGGGCATGATACTGGAAGCATACGGCTTTGTTGTGCTCTTAAGGTTTGTTCTGTGCTTTAGAAAACTATTTGGTAATGCTCATTTCAACAATGCTAATTAACAAACAAGTGGTTTATTGCAACAGTGGCTTCTGGCCTACTTTGGCTGTGTTTTTGCCTAGGATCCGACTCATTGCTTGGATATATCAACATCCCATCTTTACATCGGTAAAGCCACAAATGTAGAGCAAAGTATTAATAGTTGGCTTCAACATTGTTATTTCATATTCCGGGTGTTTAATTATGTAGTTTTATTTTCTAGTTGTTGTAATGCTTATTTCCGGTTATATGCAGCTTTTAGGTCGCTACAGAACCAAGAGAGTTCCCGTCTGACCTGCGGTTACTGCATATTTCTGTATAGGAAATTCAGAAAAACTGACCAGTGACCACTTGTTTTTTTCCAGGTGGGTTAAACGGTTACTGAAACTATTTTGTAATGACCAGTTCAAATCATTTGTGATCTGTAATTCATTTCATTTTCTTCTCTATTGAATCATTCTAGTAATTTCTGCAGTGGTTCTACTATAAACTTCCTGCCTCAATCAATATGCCTGTGGAATGTTCTTACATTGTTAGTTCGCTGTGGTTATGACAAACCCACTAGGCAATGTTTGTTGCCCAGCATTACTTTGTAGATAGCTGTTTATCTATTTATGTTCTACATTGAGATGAAAATATAGAATTGCATATAGTGTTTTCTATGAAAATATGAAAAATAAAAAAAAAAGATCTGAGATAGAACTCATAATCAATTCATTTGCCTTTCATGCAAACAAAGAGAGGGTTACAAGACCAGCAGTGATCCATGGAGCCGAAGGCATTCCACTTTTGAACAAATTACAAAATCAAGAAAAAAATAAAATAAAATTACATCAAACTTATTGATCAATCCAACCTTGTTCATCCATGGTATTGATTAATTAAACACATCAATAACATTAATTAACTTCTTTTATTGGAAAAATATAAAAAAAAACCCAAATATTTTGCATGAAACCATCCATTGCAGCCGGTCTTAGACACGGAGGATGATCGGCGGGGGTGAGCCGCAGCTGGAGCCACGCCCGCACCCGCTGGAGTTGGAGCTGGAGCCACGGCCGTGCCCGCTGGAGCTAGAGTTGGAGCTGGAGTTGGAGCTGGAGCTGGAGCTGGAGCTGGAGTTGGAGCTGGAACTGGAGTTGGAGCTGGAGTTGGAGTTGGAGTTGGAGCTGGAGCTGGAGCTGGAGCTGGAGCCGGAGCTGGAGTTGGATCTGGAGCTGGAGTTGGAGCTGGAGCCACGGCCGTGTCCGCTAGAGCTGGGGTTGGAGCTGGAGCCACGGCCGTGCCCGACGCCGATGCTGACGCCCTTTTCCAAATAGAAATGCCCAAAAACTTTTGTCATGAGCACAAGCTGCCGGAGATGGCCAATCTCCATGCTCAACAGCCCCTCATGGCCGCTTTGCTTTAGCGCACCCTCGCACAAATTGAGCCCGGCGCTGACTGACAGCGTCTTCCCGATATTTAGGAAGTCGCCGGCAGCGCCCAAGGAAGAAGACAGTTTCAGGGCCGTGGAGATCCCGGCGTAGACGCTATGGCAAAATCCGAGTTGGTCCTTGAGAATGGGCAGGCTGCAGACAGACTGCAGCTTTTCGATGATTCCGATGGTGTGAGTGGCTTTTTCGAGGGCGAGGCGGTTGCAGATCCCCAAGAAGCCCTCCTTTTCCGCGATGAAGCTTTCGGGGACGACCTTGAAGGAGTCGATGCAGCCATTGAGGTCGATAAGGCTCTCTTCTTGGACGGCCCTCTCGCAGGCCATGATTATGTAGGGGAGGACGGTGGCGTCCGCGACAGGAGCGGTCGCGACGAGGAGGAGGGAGAGGGCAGGGAGGAGGGAGACGATGGTGTAAGACGATGGTTTGGCCATGTTGGTGGTGCAATTATGGTTGCTTACTGCTTAGGAAGGAAGCTTGTAAGTTATGGAGTACGCAGGATATGGGTTTAGTGTGCATGGGGATTGCATGGGGGATGTATTTATAATGAGGGGTGTACGTGGGGTGGTTTTAAGGGGGTGGTGTGTGTGAGTTTGCTGTTGTAGAGGTTAGTCTTAGTTATTTTTTGTGGTGTAGTATTTTGTATTATCTTGTTTCAAAGCGGTTTAGTAGCATTTGTTACAGGGAAGAAGGGGTCGGGTCAAGGATCCAGAATGGGAAGAGTTTAGTTGATTTGCAAATTAAAACGTTCGGGCTAACAGCTTGAACGCCACCATTTAAATTTTGTAGAGATTTTGTAAAAATTGCAAACCTTTCTGGGTTCACAAAATCATAAAAATAAATTATTTTTCATGCCATTGTGGAGATTTTGGCTTGAATTACCATGCTTGATAACAAACTGAAATCTCCTCCAACAGAAGAAGATTCTGGTGACCATAATTAACCAATTAGGAATAGATCAAGCTAAATGGTTGGAATCCTAAATTTTGTAATATATATATATATATATATTTGATGTATACTTATTTGTGATTATGGATTTACCAAAATCTTTTAGAAGAGATTTCTGAAATAGCTAATTAATAATACTCACTATATTTATGAATGAATGAAATGGATGGATGAATGAATGGAGCTGGGAATAAAAATAAGAGAACTAAACAAAATGATGTTATGACTTATGAGATATGCTTATGCAATGGGAAAAAATATATAGTAATGATTTAAATGTTACGAAACTAAGTATAATTTATTGGGTCGACAATCAACCTTTATGAGTATGTTGCCTAGCTCATGCTTATTTTCCTAGACCTGACTCTACTTTTAGTTCCAACATTAAATATAATATTTTTATATAATTATTTTTATAAAGGTTAGTAAGTGAAATTATGGTATATTAACGATGATTTTGCGTAATAAAATAATGATTTTGGGTAAACAAACTTTTTTAACATATTCATTTATTTAAAACTAATTGTGTTAAATCATGTGGAAAAAATACAAATCCGAATGGTTCAAGCCACTGAAGTTTGCCTTGAACTTCTTGAATTAATTAATTCGAACCATGTTCGTGTACTTAGACTCAAATTAGTTATTGTATTTGACTCGTCTTATTTGATTAGCATCTCTAATAGTCATGAATACCCTTTTTGCAAGGATTTATTTCACAAAATCTCAATTAACTATTTCATTTCTCTCCCCAAATTTCGCCAAATCTAATTTCATCTCTAAATTATTAATTTACTATTCTCCCCTCTGGCTTCCCCCTTGATTGTGGGACACCTGCCTTTATTTTCAGGAAGAGATCTTAATTTTGATTGTTATCTTTGGTAGCTGATCTTATGAATTATAACACCCCAAATCCGGTTTACCCTCGTGAACCAAACCGGCATGTTACAGGCCCCGGTTAGGTCGGCTAACCCGAACCTAACTCACACGGATCCAATCTCGGCGTCTTAAGATGAAGATATGATTCGTCATGTATGGATGAATGCATAAACCTAAACATGATACTACGTGGTTGACATACAACTAATTTTCAC
>JAVDBV010022687.1:657-25355 GCA_032619315.1 Piper longum
AATATATATATATATATATATATATATATATATATATATATATATATATATATGGAAGTTTTGAGGTGTACTGTTTGTTTTTTATAGCGGGCAGCATACCAAATTGATGGCTATTAGATCGAAATTTAACGGTCATTAATTATTTATTATATTCTGAAATAAATCTTAAAAAATGTAAAAAAATTATTTTGCTCTTAATTTGAGTTAATATTATAAAATAAATTTAAAAACATATAAAAAACTTGACATATTATAAGACGACGACAATATTGGCGACAACATCGCTGGCTGGCAAAATAAGGGAGAAGGTCACAGCCATGGTTACAATTCCTTTACACAGACACACTTGCCCAACCACCTAGATCGCAGCCACGAGGTACCACTAACCAATTAACTCTATAGCAGTCTCCCTACTCTGAGAGACAAGGTGGAGAAGGTAGACCACACGAATGCCATCCAAGAACTGGACAATTATACTCCCCAAAGTCCCAAATATGTGACACAACATGTTCTAACATTATAAAGAGTCTTTTCACTATATAAAAGAAAGAATATTCACAATTGCAGGTCCTCGTGTCCCTGCCACCCCAGCCAAAGCAAAACCTGTATAATTTTGTACCAAACAACACTATGAATGCATGAGGTAAGATTGCGATGAAATTTGGGCGCTAATTGCATTCTAAAGAGCAGATCATAGAAATAGGAACGGAAGATCGTTCCTGAAAACAAATCCTGATCTCCTCGTCTCGTACCATCTTATACAGATAGTCAGATACTAATCAGAGCAGCTGATCTCCCCTCTCATAGACTTATCTGATCCAAAAAGCCTCGAGCCGCCTTTCGTTTTAATATTTTACCCAACCGAGCACGTAGTCTACGTCTTTAGAGATGACCCTTCAAGCATCACCCCCCAGGATATACATATACATATCTCGCACCGTTTCACAAGTCAGCTCCTTTCTAAATATTCATTCATTTCAATCGGGATATTACAAACGTGAAGATCAGTCCCATACATTGATAGCATTTGATATGATTTCTATTCCCACGCATCACCGTATCCCTCTCCTTTCGTCAATCTCCATGCACAGTTGGAGGTACCCACAATCTGCCATATTGGCTTGGTCACCGAGACCGGCGCCCTCGAAGGTCACCACCCCTTCTCCCCCACAAGAGTCCACAGTGTCCTTACCCCATCTTCTGTTGCTCTCATTCAATGTTTTTCGACCCCGGGCATTCAATGTGGGGCTGGCTCTTTGCTTTTTAGCTCACCTCTCCTATTCTTGTCGCACACTGGTCACTATAGTTACTACATCCGGTTGGGGGAAACCAGTTCTGATTTCTGATCGTCATCATCATTCCCTTCTGCAGCTGCTGCGGCTGCAGGAATTCCCATCATCCTCTTTGCCCAACTCCCCTCATAGATGGCGATGGATCGAGTGGGACAAAAGGAATTTAAGAGAATAAATGGGGGCCTCCTCTGACTAGCTTAGCTAATATCCCCTTCTTTTTTAAAATCCCAATGCAAGAGGAAAGCTCTTTTACGCTCTCTCACACCACCTTTGGACTTTGGAGTTGTAGTACAACTGTGTATATCTTTGATAATCTCCATACGCAGATCTCTCGTCTCTCTTCCAATCTCTTTCTCTCTCTCTCTGGGTATTCCCCTGTGCCGTATCTTCTTGCCTGTTGAGAGGCTTGGCTTTTCCTACTGTTTGTAGGCCTGCTTGCCGCTGTTCAATTTGTGCTGCTGGCGGTTGCTTTATGTGTGAGGTTGTATTAGCTGGGATAGGGTCCAGCCATGCACGAGCTATAGCCGGCCATCTATATCCCATTGCCTTTGCCCAAACATGCACGCCACCACCCCCCGCCGCCCCAACTAGTTTATAGTTTTATTTAATATCTTAACCGTCGATGGTTATCCGAGGACATTACGGACTTCACCAACTAGTTTATAGTTTATCTAAACGCAAAATCTACGAATACGTGGATGTTCAGCATATGAGAAGCTTTGTACGTCGTTTAATGCAACATCAACGTGTGCTGATCTTGTCTGTGTTATCGCTTCAATAGCCCATCCCACCGAGGAGTCGATCGGCAATCCTCCTGGTGTGCTTTGCTGGGCTCAAAAAGTGGCCTGCCTTTCTTTTTAAAGTATGTACTACCAAATCATCACTCAATAGGGACCAGCAACATGCAAGTGAGCAGTAACATATTGGCAAATGTGATTGTTCAAGAACTACATAAATGTATGTTCAATCTCAGTGAGTTGATTGGTTTTGTTCATCGTTAGATAAGCTTCTCAGTAAAGATAATAACCATGATGATGATATGATTAAGAGAAACACTTTCTTCGATCATGATAACTTGCTTTTATAAGCGTAAGTCATAGAAATGGCAATGACGTAGCTAGATGGATGATTTAGATGAGGACATCCTCAGTGGGCCACGGTATATGTTTGCTGAAAAAAAAAGAAAAAGATCATGTAGGTACATAGTAATACCATAATCAAATAGCTGTGGTGCAGCAGAATGAGCACTCTGTCATCTTACTTATTTTCACCGGTACCGACGTCCCAACCTGCCGGCAGAAAAACACAACTCGGTTTCATGCTTTTCTTCAACCCTCTTTAATACACGATTTATTTAGCAAGCAAAAGGCTTATCTGTAACGAGCACAGGCTCGGCCCCAAACAACATAAATCTTCATAACATGTCACCTTCTCTACGTAACATCATTGCTGCTGAGTGTCTGAGATCTCTCACTGTCCACTTACGGGGAACAACGCCCAACCCGGCCAGGGCGAATTGCACTCGGACCCAACCCACCCACTAGGCCGGATCCTTCCCTCTGGCCTCTACGTATATTTCCTTTATTTTATTTTTCATTTTTAAATATTTTTTTCATTCAAACCTTATTTTTCTAGTGGCTATCTTTTATAGTAAATTTTCTGTAGGCCATATCAAATTTTCACTTTCACATATTCTCATATCTATTTTCTATTCAGTCACTCAATTCCAATTGTACGAGAGTACTCTCTACGTACACAGATTGAAGCTACTGATCCAGTATAGGAGTAATAGACTGGCTACAGAATACAGCAACCGTGCTGGCTACGAATAGATCAGTACATACGTAGCAACTATCTCTTGATTTTTTTTTTTCTTTTCCGAGCTGCAACTAGCTCTAATACTTACACAGTCAAAATGAAATTTGCAGATTAGCCCCATCAGTTTCCGTTTTTTGATTATTTCAGTTTTTTTGGAAGCGTGCAATTGGGTTTCAAGATATTATTTAATTGTACAGTGTGGTACATTGGTACGCCTACTGTAGTCTAGGGGATGCAAGGTTTGAAGTTGAAGTCCTCTAAAAGCCTCTTACGTATTCACAAGTCCGCTCCAAACCCTTGAATTTTTGTGATTGATTGATGGCGTATTGAAGACAAGACTTGTTCATTTCAACGCTGCCATTGCCAAGCCCTAAAGACTGAAAATGGTGCGCCCTTCATCGAGCATTTATCTTCTAGTGTCTGAATTTGAGTTTCTGAAACATTACTTGGGCTGTGATTTCTAGCATGCCATCCAGCACAAGTCTTAGCAAATTGTGAACTCAAGAAAACAAGAAAAATGGATTACTAAATGGTGGATATGGAGGATCAATACGCTGACCATCAATTGTTTCTGAAACATTACCTAGGCTGTGATTTCTAGCATGACATCTTGCACAAGTCTTAGCAAATTGAGAACTCAAGAAAACAAGAAAAATGGATTACTAAATGATGGGTATGGAGGACTTATAAGCCGACCATCAATTTCTTTCATTTTGAACAAATACCGAAAATTGATATTTATGGCCATCAGGATGGTTGACTTTGTTGATACATTTAGAGATATTTGACAATTCAAAGAAAAAGGGGCAATTCTACCAGTTTTGTTGAGTTGCAGACTTTGCAGCTATACACCTAGAATTGCTCTTTTCTAAAGTGAGGATAAAACGGTGAGGCCATCTGGTTTAATAGGAGTTCTCTTTCTCAGACATGGCTATAATTTTTCATTTAAAGTTCCACGGCCTTTATTTTGTCATCATACCGTGGCCTTGTTGGGTCAAAGTTGTTTGTAATTATTTCCGGGCAGATCCGAAGCTCGTGATGAGAATTTTCCACTTTTCGTCAGAGAGAAAGAGAAAAATAAAACAAACCAGAGGATAGAGAGAGATAGTTCGGAGAAAAAAAGAGTCGAAGACACGAGGCAGAGAACAGAACAGAGAGAAGGAATTTACAGGATGAGAGAGTAGGAGTCGTTGCTTTCTTTGTTATCTCTCTCTATACCTCCTTCTCTCTTCTCAAACTTTAAACAAGAACCGGCCAAACGAGGGTCTTTTTGCTTGAACCAGTCTAGCTCCCTGCTCGTGTTGTTTCATGAAAAGGTTTCCAGGGTGGTAGAGAAGACGTCAACGAGTTTATACCAAGACCCAGATTCTGAAACCCCTGAAAAATACGTTCTTTCGTCTCTTGGGGTAGGAAGAAGGTAGGGAAGAAAAAGGTATGGAGAATAAGCTAAAACCAGAGGCTGCGGGTGGGGAAGATATGGGGAGCTGTGGAAGGAGTGGGACTGTTCGGCAATATATCAGGTCGAAGGTGCCCCGGTTAAGGTGGACGCCAGAGCTTCACCACTGTTTTGTACACGCGATTGAGAGGCTTGGAGGGCAAGACAGTGAGTTCTTTTGATTTCTCTCCTTATTCCTGGTAGAGGTATGGTGCACATATGATTTGCTTCTTTGTTTAAGCTCGGGTGTACTTTTGTTTCTGGTGTTGTAGAGGCCACTCCCAAGCTTGTGCTTCAACTCATGGACGTGGGAGGACTAACAATTTCGCATGTCAAAAGCCATCTCCAGGTGCCTTTTTGTTCATTATCCGGCGTTATGCTACTGTTGTCAAGATTCTATGCTTCCCATGTGGATTATCATCTCTCTAACTATCCTCTCATTCTGTTAATTGCTCGTGTGTTTATCTTGTCAGATGTACCGAAGCATGAAGTGCGAGATGAGTAGACAAGGTATTTTCTCTTCTTCATGCTCTCCATGCATCTCTTTTTCGTTTTACCAGCAAGGAACATCAAATGTCTGCAATCATCAATGTTTGAGTATGATAAAAAGAGTCATAAGTTGGAGCTGGGTTCCGCTTTTGTATAAGTAAAGGGTAATCAACCTGCCCTTTTACTGTTCAGATTTGCAACAGCCTAACCATGGGGGGGCATGCTACGCTGGAGTGAATGATGGTCATGCAGAAGAGAATGTCGATAACTTCAATTTTTACCCAAGGCCCAGAACTCATGAGCTTCAATCTCACTCATTTCATCCTCAAACCAAAAGGTTTGTTTACCCAGCTCATGGACACATCTTACCCTATATGTCATATATATACTCATTTTTCTGCTCCATTTTCATTCTTGATCTTGATGTAGGCTGTTCATGGAGCAGAATTCCATCTCCAACGCATTGCAGGCTGCCAACAGATATGATTGCTTCCATGTTGCTGCTAATGAGAATGTTGGAATAAAGGAGGGTGGGGAGCTCAGATGGCAGGAAGATGCTCGTTACACAACTGGCATTTTTTCAGACGATCGTTTCAAACCCAAAGAATTAGCAGTAGCAGTACAGGAATCTGATTTTTTCAAGGTACATGTTGTGTATACGAGGCCACAAGACAAAGAGCTCTCAGTGCGTTCCATTTTATCCCGTCTTCCCTCTTGTTTTACGGCTGTCTTGGGTCTACTTGTCATCGACGCAATTTTCCATTGCTTTTATTTCTTTGTCTGTCGTTCTGGCTTTCTCTTTGGGGTAGATTTCGACGGATTTTATGGACCGTGGTGTGTAGATATGTATATGCCACTGGGGCTACTGGCCAGCTCCTGCCTCCAAATATATCTCATAAAAGATGGAAAGGCAAATAGTCTACTTCTAAATCTAGTTAGAACCAACCAATAGATTATTCTTTTTTCTTCCTTGCGGAAAATAAGACTGGTCCCTCTCTTTCTGCTACTCATAAGAAGAGCTAATTCATTGTCTCACAGGGCTGACAACGTTTCTCTTAATTTTTATTTTACCAAAATGGTACTTATAGTTTTATGCATACAAGCTAATGGTTTCACCATGGTGTGAATTAATGCAGCTGGTTGGAAATGTCACAGAAGGGAAACAAATGGAAAGCAAGAAAAGGAAGTTCCCTGAGCTGGGCAGTGATCAAAGATGCAGGCCTATGCTGAAATGGGGTCTGTTCCAGGAGGAGGGAGATGAATGTGAAGGTCGGGTTGGTCAGGATGAGACGTTATCTCTATCCCTATCATTGAACACCCGGCATGAATGTACTACTTCGTCGTCTAGCGAGTGCAGCGAGGGATTGTCCTCCTCGTCGAGAATGAGGAATGTCAATCTTGAACTTTCCATATCTTTGTGTGGCTCCTGCGTTCAGCGAATGTAAATTTCCTCGACGTTCCACAATATTATTGTAGAAATTTTTTTTTCCTCTAGTGATTTGATTTGTTTTTGTGAACAAAATCAAATCACCAGTCAGGGAATTTGAAGATCTTGTTATTTATATTTTATTGAGCAGCTTCCAAGGTAGATGATGTGGTGGGGGGTAGACAAGTGATGACATGTAGTTCCTTGGCGAATCAGATCTCAAGTTCTAGTTCTTTTTTTTTTGGAAAGCAGAGATTGATTCGACGCATGAACCGTTACGTCAATGTTTCACATCTATTCCGTTCTAGCTAGGAGCCAAGGGAGACGAGGAGAGGAAGTAAAAGTGTGAGCCAACAAGACTGGAATAAGTGTCTCGGTTCGATTAGTTCGGCCCTGAACGATGATACAGACCAAATAAACAACGATAAACTTTTACTATATCAATGGTGTAGGATTAAACAATTTTGTTTTCTCAAATCTAATTTTAACTGAATGATAATTAACATTCAATATCACAGGAACATATAAAACGAAGAAATTAATTTTTTTTTAAAAAAAAAATCTCAATCCTAAACTTTTTGTAGTAGAGGTCTGAATTACCACCTTCGTCGAACCGAGAATGGCGACAAAGAAGAGACTCAAAGTGGGCTCTCACCGCACTTTGTCGATACCTCTTCCAAATTTGGGAGCCCATTTACTTTGGGGCCCAAATCATGAGGGGCATTCTTCTTTTAAAATAAAAACTGGGGCTTTTGACCATATACGACTTCATAGATTCACTTTCGCCACGTAAGGGCACTTTATTTTTAATTTTAATTGCCACTAAGGGCTTATTATATACAAACTCCAGATACAGACGCATTAAGCATTATAAACGCATATAGCATATCAGATGCTAACAAAAGAACTAAACATAAAGGTTAAACGATAAACTTCTGTATAAAGTTCCTCGAAGTAATTCAAATTAATTTGCAAATCTAAAAGAAAAAAAGATAAGAGAATATTCGTTTCCCTAGTACGGGTGCTTTTAAATTTTAAATTTTTTATTTAATTTTTGTTTAAAAATGTGCGAACCGTCCGCCTCTATCGCGGACACCCACATGATCTGTTTGTCCCCCCAAAAAAAAATTATGCTCTTGCAATTTTTTTTTATGTGAGCAATTTAGTACAATCTTGCTTTGAATAATAATAATAAATAATAATAATAATAATAATAATAATAATAATAATAGTAATAATAAAAGTTGTCGAGGCCCATTTACGAATTAACGCTCAAACTTTTCCGACCTTATGAGATCTGAAGTGATTGCATGCGTTAGCTCTAGGCCCATTTCCAGTTTGACAAACATCATTTGGCCTACCCTCACACGATGCCAGCATTTAATTGACTTTAAAATGAAGATCCGTTTATAACTAGTTATGTACATTAAACAATTGAAATAATCAAAATTTATATGTAGTAGTACCTACCTCTATATAGATCTTATATTTGCAGCTTTTTTTTTGTGATTTTTGAAGGAGGTCTAGCTAGCTCTGCCCCTGAGATGTTGTTTATTGATCTTAATTATACATTCTTCCATTCATTTTCGCCCGCAAAAAATAGTGAAACGATATTAAGACTGGGGTTACAGTTTAAGAAGTAATTTTAAAATTGATATAAAATTATATTATTGTGGGCGTACATGTGAAGCAGTGTTTCACGTTTTTAACGATTGTTTTGTGGATTATATTTCTCCATGTCAATGTCTGTAAATTATATTTTTTAAGAATACTTAGTATCAGCTACTGTTACTCTTATGTAAATTAAAGTTAATATCAACAGTTGGATTATAAGCTGGACGGTTGGATGACGAGGCATTTTTGCCAGAGTAGAAAGCAGCTTCCTCTAATTTTTTACCAGCTCAATTATCACGTTGATGTTACCTCATGAGAAGTGAGAACCAACTGGCCCTTAATGAGAACCTGCACAGCTCCCCTTCATGTCTGTAAAGAAAATAGGGCGTATAACCCAGTTCCGCTTCCTGTCTCCAATGACAAAATGGAAGAACACAAAATTAACGTAGAATAACTTTTAGAGCTAGCATGCATGTTCGTGCTCTCTATCATATTCCCTCTTTTCACTTCCGACCTATGCCTTGTAACGTCTGAACATTAACAGTTGCCAGTTGAATGCAAGAAAGAATAAAATACGAGACCAAGCAGGTCGTTAATATTACTCATTCCTATCCCTTCCAGACTCCTCTTACATAGCGAATATTGGGCACTACTTTTCTACTTACAGTGATCCACGAATCTGGTTTAGAAAAATGTGTCAACCTCATGTCGTGTTTCTCCCAGACTGCCTCTTTCATATTACTATATATCTTATTTAAATCCTCATATATAATTGGTGTTCATATCTAGAGATTGTCCAAGTATGTTACTTTATATTATATAATTTTTTTCCCAAGCTCACATTGTGTAATATTATAAGTCAAGTTTGAATAGATTAAAATATTTGAAGTGGGTTCTGCTTTTATTTTTAAAGTAAAATTTCAATGTAATCTTGATTAAGCAACTTCTTTGTGTATTTAATTGAAGAACAAAAATTGCTTGCTTGGCCAAAAACTTAAAAGGCTTGCAGCACTGAATGCATGCACCTGAAAGGATGGATACATTTGTAGCAATTTGTTTATGTTATGCCCTATTTTTGGTGTGAATAGTCTATTTCATGGGAGATTTTACTCTTTTTTATAATTTTAGAAGAGGGGTTTTTTTTGAACCATTTGGATGATCGAATTTAAACATTAATTGATTAAGTAAAAATTCTGAAAAATAATTAATGAAAGTAGCATCTAAATATTTTTAAAGGGTTAAAACAATTGTGTACTTTTCCCATCTCTCGTTGACTAGTGTGCATAAAATATTTGCACTATTCTCATATCCCATTCGCGACCAATCTGCTACGTCTTTAAGGCCACTCAACCATTTAAAAAGAATTAATTTTAACCGAAAGTTTTTCTGGTTATGGAAATCCATTATTACTGATAATATGTTTAAACAATAGTGGATTAATCTTTAAGATGTTGATCCCATAACATCACTTGCCATGGTTTTCTAAGGCCAAGATGAAAAGATAAAGAAATGAGCATCTTCGCCGCCATCGAAGAGACCAAGTTTCCCAGGTAGGCCCTTGTTGTTGAGCTAATATAGAAAAGCATGGCCGAGGTGGACGCAGGCCAGCCGTCGGTGTAGGACTGGACCAAAGAGGGGTAACGCTCGCCTGGCTCTTTCAAACGCTAAGTGTGGGAAAGAGGTTCAGACAAAGTCTTTATGCTCGGCCATGGTCCCAGCAAGTGAAGACCATGCAAAACCTCATCCTTGGTTGATAAGGCTATCCCACAAGTGGATCCACTCGAGGCAGCCTCCAAGATTCTCACTTTCACAGTTCTGGCCTTTTTGTTATGGAATGAATGACCATGGTGATGGGAAGGAGCTCTCCCGGTACTTTTTTTAAAAAAAGCTCTTAGTCAGAGAGGTTGGCCGTTTTCTCTTGCGTTTTCCTTCACGTTCTGGAATTTTGAAGAAGTGGGTCGTCCTCCATTACCCTTTCAGTTCTGTGACTGCGATGCATGTGTGTCCTTAACGGCCACCCATTGTTTATTACAGCAGGGAGACGCTTGAGTGAGACTAGTGTTTGAGCCGTTTATTTTTTTTGGTTGTCGAAGGCTTTTAGAAGGTGTCAATGGCGTCAATGAAGGTGCTTCCTGTGCCTATGAAGATTTCTGCTGGGTTGGGGTTCATGGAGTCAATCCGTGACGCTGCTCAGGTGTCGGTGGTTAGCGAGTGGCCCGGTGAGTTGAAAGGTGTGCGGCGGAGGAGGATGAGCCGGGTTTTATCTTCCAAAAATACAGAGGTACTTGGTCGAGATTATAAAGGTGTTGAGGTTAGCTTCCACATCTCTTGCAGTTTAGTGGCGAATCCTGTTGGGGGTTTGGGGGTCATGTCCTCCGAGCAGAAAGTGTATGATGTTGTTCTTAAGCAAGCAGCTCTGGTCAAGAGGCAGCCTAGGCCCGGCGCCGCTGATGTTGAGGTGAAGCCGGATTTGGTTGTGCCTGGGACCCGGAGCTTGCTCAATGAAGCCTATGATCGGTGTGGAGAAGTCTGTGCTGAGTATGCCAAAACTTTTTACCTTGGTATGTTTGTTCGTGTTTGATATATATGGTATGTTTGTTCATGTTTGGGAAATTTGGTTGAAGTTGTTTCTTTTCTTGACTTAAACAGGGACTCTGCTCATGACTCCAGAGAGACGCAGGGCAATTTGGGCTATCTATGGTAAGTGATCCGGGACAGTTAGGTGATACACATCTTCCATGTTTAGGTTCTTGTCAAAATCTATTACTACTTTTATTTTTGATTTTTGATTTAAAAAAAACACATACACAAGATGCCAGTTTCATTAGAGATCGGTTATTTATTTTAATTAACAGATGGGTCATGTTACATTTCTGGGGGGACCCATGATATGCTGTTTGTTTTAGTCATTTTTTTTTAATACATGGCAAATCTTTCTACAGTAAGGTCTAACACTTGATGCCATGCTCATGTTTTCTCAACTAATTGACTCTATGTCGGCAATCTTTGTCGCACTAGATGTTTAATTGGAGGACAGAACCATTAACTTCCTTCTTTGATTAAGCTCAATTCCATCATCAATTATTCTTGCTGACATGTAATGGCAGTTTTTTTACTACAGGGAGAGGCATAGAACATGGGCAAATGAATTCAAAAGTTTTGTCGTGTTTGAAAATTTGATTAGCCAAGTAACAAACCATACACGAGTGTCTAAAAAAATCTCCTGCAAACAGGCCTTTGCCTTTTTTCTGTAAATTATGATTGATCTACAAAGCTCTCCTAAATGTTGCCTGGAACAGTTTGGTGTAGGAGAACAGACGAACTTGTTGATGGTCCCAACGCATCCCATATTACCCCAATTGCTCTAGATAGGTGGGAAACAAGGTTGGAAGATCTCTTCAATGGCCGTCCTTATGATATGCTTGATGCAGCTCTATCAGACACTGTGTCCAAGTTCCCTGTTGACATACAGGTAAAATTTGCATTTTTACTTGACATGCATGGAAGATAGTGCACAACGTACTTCTTCATTTTCGTGTTCGACGAGATAAGCTTTCTCTGAAGGGCAACCGCAGTTGTGTGTATACAATACTTGTAGTGATAAATTTCATATATCCCCAACAAATAGTGTGATCTAGCCACTACTAATCTTTATAGCAGAGCACATATTATCTTGAACTATATCCAGTTATGGGAATTTGATGTTCTGGTATTTATAGCCATTCAAAGACATGATAGAAGGGATGAGAATGGATCTTGTGAAGTCAAGATACGAAAACTTCGATGAGCTCTACCTGTACTGCTACTACGTTGCTGGAACTGTTGGACTAATGAGTGTTCCAGTGATGGGAATAGCTCCTAACTCACGAGCAACAACTGAGAGTGTATACAATGCTGCGCTAGCTCTTGGGATTGCAAATCAGCTCACCAATATACTCAGAGATGTTGGCGAAGAGTATGCCTATCTATATATAGTGTAGATCAACCCCCTGAATTATGTAGCAAAAACCCTTTTCCAATCTAAACTTTTTTTTGGGTTTGATTAGTTCGAGAAGAGGAAGGATTTATCTTCCACAGGATGAGCTAGCACAAGCTGGACTCTCAGATGAAGATGTATTTGCAGGGAGGGTAACCGATAAATGGAGGAGCTTTATGAAGAATCAGATCAAAAGAGCAAGAATGTTCTTCAAACAAGCCGAGTTAGGGGTGACCCAGCTTAGTCCAGCAAGCAGATGGCCGGTAAATATTGATCAGTATTGAATGTAG
Source organism: Piper longum (assembly GCA_032619315.1). Lineage (NCBI taxonomy): Eukaryota > Viridiplantae > Streptophyta > Magnoliopsida > Piperales > Piperaceae > Piper > Piper longum. Next base: position 12,998 of record JAVDBV010022687.1, read on the forward strand.
CCTATCCTAGTTAATGTGTGTTAAGGATGAGCTAAAGGTTGTTTCTGCATATGTGCAGGTGTGGGCTTCCTTGCTGATATATGGACAGATCTTAGACGAAATTGAAGCAAATGACTACAACAATTTCACCGAAAGAGCTTATGTGAGCAAGGCCAAGAAGATAATTGCATTGCCGGCTGCCTATACCAGATCTGTGATGGGCTCATCAAGGGCCAGTTCCAGTGTTGCAAAAGCATGAGAGAGAGAGAGAGAGAGAAGCATTCCTTTTATTCCTTTCTTATGCTTGACAACAAAGATAGTTCAAGCTTAAGGAAGCTAAAACATGGGATCACCAAATTTCGCTCTCGATAATTGAACAGGATCTTGAATATACATTATTTTTCTAACCATATTTAAGAACTTGGTCGTGGTGGAAATGGCAATTGGATGTTTCGGTCCAGGTTGTGCTTGGTAACACTAAAGCTCGTCAAATTTGTTCCAGTATATGGTATAAGAGTGAGATAATAAAACGATGCTGCGAAATCTATCCAACCAAAATTATAATCTTTATGTTGTAAAAAAATATAATATAATCTTTACGCACTGGGCACAAGTTGTCGGCCCTCTGCCATAGGTGCCCTCTGCTCTTCATTCAAGTTGATCCCAGATCCCTGAAAGCACTAATAGACTGCAACCAGTTTCCAATTTCAATTTGGTGTACCGTGTATCTAAACAACAGCTAAACACGGTCAATTTTTTTTTTCACCTCATAATTTTAAGTTTTTAATAAATTAATTTTAAAAAGGAAAAATTAAGATGAGTTATACCACCACATATAGATTAGTCTTTCAATTTGAACTTTGCTAGCGAGTTTTATATAATGATATATATATATATATATATATATATATATATATATATATATATATATATATATATATAGAATATGAATAAAAGGTTAATAAAATTTTAATATATATGACCTATTTTTAGATTTTTTAAAAATGCACTCGTTTAATTGAAATTAATTTTCATTAAAATTACTTTGATAATTATTATAAAAAAGTTGAAAGCATCGGATTAATTTTAAAATTTATAATTATATTAGTTATTTATTTTCAAATTTACCTTAATTTTGAGTAATTGGACCTATTAATTATTAAATCAATCCAAATAAAAACTGCACCTCATATATAAATATATGAGATGCAACTAATGACTAATATATAGAAGACTGGTTTGGAATATATATATATATATAGGGCTTGGCTATTCTGGGGGCGACCGCAGAAAATTTTTCTGTGGTTTCCCCACTTTGGACTGTCCAATTATAAGGACGGTCCAGATCTATCCCCCAGAAATAAAAAAAACCCTGCAACGTTATCCCTTACTCTCCTCCCCGACCAGCCGCCGCCCATCCTCCCCCACCGTCCTCCCCGACCCTCCGCCGCCCATCCTCCCCAACCCGCCGCCGCCGCCCCTCCCCACATCATGGATTTCTTCTTAAACTTTCCAGCTAATGATTCTTCTCCAATGCGATCATGGATTGGATATGATCTGATATAAAGTTTGTTGTTTTTGGCTGGTAGAATCTTTGTGCTTTAATGTTTCTGATTTGGTAGTTGTGGCCATTGTGGAGTTGAGATCCGTGGTGCCGTTGGTCGGTCACGTTTTCCATTGCCGGCTGCTTCTAGTTCCTGCGGCCTGCGAAGCGCCGGCAGGTGTTCCACGACTCCGCCCGCCTCGTCGCTGAGTCCAGATGTTTGTGTGTTTTGATTTCATAAAGTTTGTGTCTTTGGTTATTGGTTGGGTCGTGATGGCGAGTGTTGGGTTTTTTATTTTTATTTTTGCAGTTAGCGTGAATGAGGTTGAGGCCTTGTACGAGTTGTTCAAGAAGTTGAGCAGCTTGATCATTGACGACGGTGTGATTGACAAGGTAATAATCGATTTTTTTTGTTGTTTGTTTGAAGAATTTTCTGTTGGATTGATTTGGCTTGTAGTAGTTGATATGTTGTGAAATAGTGGTTTCATTAGATATTTTAGAATGAAATCATCATGACATTATTTGAAATTTAAATCCTGTTCAATAAATTCCAAATTTTAATGCTATGCAAATAAAACCAAAACCTTTAACTTTGTTTTAGTGCAGAAGAAACTCATGTATTCCTGATATAAACTAAGGATCTTGAGTATTGATGGAAAACATGATGTGCTTGCGTAGGTGCCCTTCGCTTTAGTGCAGATTATTGCTTGCATGAAATTTTGAATTTTATAATTTCATTGTTCTCATTTTTCTTCTTTCTCTTCTCAAAATATCTTTCTTTAGTTGTCAGGCTCCCAACCACCTTGAAAGCAAATGCTCCCGTGGTGGTTACGAAAGGGCAACACATTGTTGAAGTGAAACCTCAGGTTACTAATGCATTTGTCCAAGCTCCTAAACCAACGCATGTGCAAATGTCTTTTGAAGGGTCTTGTTGAATACGGACCAGTAGGTAAACCTGAAAGCTGCTTACACAAAGTGCTCCCCCTTTGGATGAAAAGGGGCGTAGACTCGATTACTAAAGACACTCATGAGCATTGTTTTGTAATGTAAATATACATTATAATGTTTGTTTTCCTTCATGACCTTTTTTTTCACAAGTTGACTATACGTACCTTCACATAATGAATTTCAATCAGTTTCCTATAATACGTTGGCTCTGCGTTGTAATTGTGATAGTTTCCTAATATAAGTCGGCTCTCCCTTGTAATTGTGATACTTTGTTTCTTTAAGAGTTGTTGGGAAGGGTATGTATTTCATGAGTTAGAAACATTTCGGACCACATCAAAGGTTAATGCTGTAAAAAAAGGCCTTCTAGAATTAGATTAATACAAAATATACAATAATAACACTTTTCCTTATGGAAATCAGTATTTATCAAAATTGTAGAACTCAATGTTCCTTGTACTTCTGAGAAATAATTTCGGCTTGAACCTTCCTAGCCGTCTCAGTTGCACACCCAACCAGAGCAGCAAGTATAGCTAAAAAAGCAGAACCCAGGACTGAAATCCGGCTAAAAAGATTCGATCGCATAAGAATATGGAATCCACTTCTAAACAACTTATTATGGATCTAAATGATTGTAGAATTGGGCCATCCAAAATTTCTCAGGTCTTGAATCATGGTGAGGGTTGTATGGATAGTGTTACTTGCGTGATTGTAAGAATCATCTAGCAAAGGCAAGAAAGAATAATATTGGTCAACAATATATGCAAGTATTTGACTTTTTTCAATGCAAAGCAGGGGTTGAAGATGGTTTTTTCTTTAAAATGGAGGTTGATGAAAATAATCAAGTTAGAAGCATTTTTTGGGCAGATAAAAGGTCAAAGATGGCTTATATGCAATTTGGAGATGCTATAGTTTTTGATGTGACATACAATACAAATAATTTTAAAATGCCTTTTGCTCCATTAAAATTTGTTAATCATCATAGACAATCTATACTTTTTGGATGTGCCTTACTTGCAGATGAAATAACTGACACTTTTACTTGGTTGTTCGAAACGTGGTTATAGTGCATGTGGGGCAAGAAGCCACAAGGTATAATAATTAATCAAGATTTAGCAATGAGAAATGCTATTATAAAAGTATTTCCTGGTACTCAATATAGGTTTTGTTCTTGGCACATTGCAATGAAAGCCAAGATGCATTTAAATCAGTTTGGACATCATCCAGATTTTTTTAAAGACTACAATAATGGGATATTTGTTCATATAGTTGAAGAGAGTGCAAAAAATATGAAAGAAATGAAAGTGAAATATGATATTAAGGTGGGTAGTTGGTTAAATGATATGTATGAGGTTCGTTCACAATGGATCAATGCCTACCTTAAAGATTATTTTTTTGCTGGTATGACATCTAGCCAACGGAGTGAGAGCATGAATGCATTCTTTGACGGATATGTGAATGCACAAACACCTATTAGTGAGTTTGTACAACAATATGACAATGTAATACGTCAACGACGAGATGAAGAGGCTTATGACAATGCTCCAATGTGCTCCCCACATGCATTTTAGGCTTAGTGTGCATTATAGACTTTTTGCATGTGGGGCATGAAGCCACAAAGTATAGCCAACTTATAACAGGAAATTGAATGAAATTCATTATGTGAAGATACGTAGAGTCAACTTGTGAAAAAAAAGGTCATGAAGGAAATAAAAACAAACACTATAATGCATATTTACATTACAAAAAAATGCTCACAAGTGTCCTTAGTAATCGAGTCTACGGCTGCTACTCTGCCAGTCCATATCCCGTTTTCATGTTTAAGCAAAGTATTTGTGTAAGCAGCTTTTCACTGGTCCGTATTCAACAAGAACCTTCAAAAGATACTTGCCATTTTATGTAAAAAATAATAATTTTGCATTACCCAAAAAAAATATCAGGATTTGCATTGCAATAAAGTCTTTATTGGATTATAAACTCATCTACTAAATGTAAAAGAGGAGTGTCATACATTAAGATAACAATTCTAAAAGCTTCATCAGATGCAATTTCTTCAAACCCTGCCAAGGAATTGTATGCCGCCATGGCTTATATGTAGCAAGAATACATGACTGACAGCATGAGACATGGCTTTAGAAGTTCTACAATCGGTGCTAAAAGACACATTCGAATGGTTAGCAAAACCTACTTTCAAAAAGAGAAAGCTCTACTTAGCCAGCGGCAAATTGACATTTACAACATTCACTCATTGCTAGGAAACCTAAAATATACTTTTTATGGAAATTGGTGTAAGATAATTTTACTCATTGCGAGTTGACTAATTTTGAATGTTGATTGTTTATCATCCACAAAATCCATCTCTTGGGAATGTTGATTGTTTATCCATTTGAAGCAGAACCCAGAACTGAAATCTAGCTAAGAACGTGCTCATTTGACAAAGTTGCTCGTTAGCAGAAGCAACAAATTGTTTGAATTACATAGAGGATATGTACCAGCAATTCAATTTGGGACATACACCGTAATAAGCAATCGGAGGGTTCCGTCTTGGAAGGAAGGGGGAAGGGTGTCGGTGACCTGCTCCCCACACTGGCTCTTGGGTGGCCCTTCGCCGGGGTCCCTCTTGGGAGTAAGGGGGAAGGGCGACAGCGACTTGCAATCGGCGATTTTCGTCTTGGGAGGAAGGGTGAAGCGCGTTGGCTATTTGCTCCCCACGCCGGCTCTTGGGCGGCCCTTCGGCGGGTTCCCTCTTGGGAGGAAGGGCGAAGGGTGTCGGCGGCGTGGACGGGAGTGGGAGGAAGGGGGATGGGCAGCGGCAGCGTGAATAGGAAAGGGCGGAGGGTCGGCCGCTTGGATGGGAGGGTGGAGGCAGGGTTTTAAAATTTAAAACAGATCTGGGCCATCCTTGACTGCAGGAAAATTTCCTGTAATATATATATATATATTGAAGTCTCACCTAAAAATTATGTAATAGTTTGTGAAGTTTGAAACTTTTTGTGTACCTAGGCGTTTGAAGTTATATTGGGCCTCCATTGAAGTCATGCATGGCAGATGCACACCTGGGCTTGCTCGTCGAGGGTGCTCCCCTGGATTTGTGGGCCTTGGATTACACTGTGGCTGCCTTGTAAAGTATCTAGCCCATCAATAAATTTGGGCCTGACGATGAGCCCATTAAGTGATAGATACCCATTTATGGCCGTTAGATTTATAAAATTACCAATGTAGTTTTTATTATCTGGCTACAACGGAAATTCTATATATATTACAAATCTAGCGGGCCTAACAAAAGGATAAAGCCCAGCAGAAATTATTTATTTTTCTAGACCCGTTATAAATTCTATCCATATATGTTCTGATTGCCCCAGTTGTTTTCTATTGGAATTGATAGAATATGCTAAGCTAAATGATATTGATTTGACTTTCTTATATTATTTTTTTACTCTCAAATAACTCTCGTCAACTGGCACGTATAAATGGTTCAAGAGCAGGTCCAAATTTACCAAGAAATTTGGGCTCGTACATATTTGCCTGTGGTCCTTGTTGACTCTGTCCTTGGGAGGAAGCTGGTAACATGTTGCCTGTATAAATTCGAAGAAAGAGCTGCATTATCTATTTCGTGGGTCAAGTGACAAATAATCATAACTAAGTATGATCACAAATCAAGCTTAGCATGAATTGATGCTCTTTATCGGAAGAGGGCAAAACATTGATGTCGGGATGGCTCGGTTCAGATTTGTGTTTTTTTAGGCGCCTAATCTGTACGTACTTTGACATGGCCTTTGATCCCCTGATCCCTACATAGTTGGCATCACTATTTCCGGATTTAATTTCACGTCGCACATCCTCATAAATGGACCCATGCATGCAGGGTTCTACACATTGCATGGAGGGACAGCTCGTACGTCATCGTGAAATCAAATTTATTGAGATTTGTTTATGATCATTAATAGCATTACCAAGTTCTTAATCGTTGATATCTTTTCTTCATTCTATTTATTTATGATTAATATTAATTATGTAAAAATTATAATAGATTAGTATTAAAAAAATTATTCTCTTGTGAATATTTTATTTATCAAGTTATAATATATTGAATTTGATCTAATTCTCTGCCTCATTGTTATCTATTTTAATTGGTACTTATCATCAATTATTTGTTGAAACAGGATTTTATGTGTTTTTTTAATCCCAACATTAACTTCAACTCCTTATCTTGCTAATATGTTATCTGTTGTTAGAAATTATTATTTAACCCACTCACATTTTTTAAAGGATACAACCTTATATGAAATGGTCATTAGCCAAATAATATGCCATTCATTTGGTAACTGTGCGCGTGCGCCATCCCTTTGCTCTTTACAAATATATTTACTACAGTCAACGTAATGCACAAATTTGAAAAATATGTTCTGATGCTTTAATGAAATGTTTTGTTAGATAGATAACGCTGATGATCCTGTGTAATGTAATCAGTAGATTGCAATGTATGTAGTGATTTTACTTAAGCTGAGGATTTTATCCGCTGTGAAATCTAAGGAGAATAATTATTTACATTACTTTCTTGATTCAAATTAAGTACGTTTAATCTTCATATGTAAAAATATGATTTCTCAGTAAAATATGGTATTACAAACAATTAAATACAAACCTTTAAGAGTGATTTTAGCCTTTCTAAATCTTGGGTTGATGGAATTAGAGGCAAAAAAAATTATCAATAATATTTATTTTTCAATAATTAAATTAATAATTAATCTGAGTTTATATTTCTGTCATCTTATTATGTTTAAAACTGTATACTTTTGTATTTGTTTCTAACAGAGCGTACGCCATGTTACCATACTTTAAATTCACACATGAAATTGAACATTTTGTTACCAGTTACAAAAAAAATTCCACACTTACCTCCTCTAATGTACCGCCCATGCAAGGACTTCTAATTACTCTTATTTGTCGGTCGTCCGCCTCGCAATTTCAAAGGTATTTGCCCCTATCTAACGAAGAGAGAAGACCGTATTGCATGTTTTATTTCCGGTGGTTGTCAGAAAGCAAGTTGCTGCTCGTAAGAAGGATGCATATAGAGACGAGAGAAACGACGATGGAGTGTAACAATCCACTGTTATGCTCGTGATCATGAGCAGACTCCGACACACAAGCGCGTTGGCAGAATTGCGATGTGTGGGAAGTGTGGCTTGGCTGGCCGTGGTAATACAGTCACATAAACATGCAATATACACAAGGAAATGCTGATAAAAAGATCAACTCGTTCTTCCCCTAAACACTCAAAGTAAAAGACAACAATAAAAAGGATAATCTGCTGACGTAAATAAGATCGATGAGGATACTCACGATCACTACTCTCTAGCATTCCTTTTGCGCCTCATAATTTTTTGATTTACGTACCTGCTCCTTTTGTCGAGTTCGTGGCCACAGGGAGTCAACCGACAAGCTCAAACCTTGTTTGTCATGGAGTACGATACTTCACAGACGCATGGACGCAAAGTAGCAACGAGAAATCAAGACCGACTAGGACTACATGCACATATGCATGTTCCATCATATGCTAGCTAGGAGGATGAATTCTCTAAGTAACGTTAGGACGTAGGGATGTCATGGTAAAATACCAATCTGTCTGAGTTAATTTAGTTATCCAACTAATTCACCATTGCAATTTTGCAAACCAATCGGCGTCATTGGAGAAATTAGGATAAGCACCTTAAAGAGTTTCCATACAAATGCCATTAGACAAGCTAGCTAGTCCATAAAATAGAGAAAAGTGGTAGTAAACAAAAATGGCCGTAGCCACAATTGGCTACTTTCTGACTAGATTTAGGAAACTTACCTACAAATTGAAGACAAAGGATAATTGACTTCACCGCCAAAAAAAATGCCACCTTCCACTTGCTCTTCCTACCTCATTTCTGGATCGTAAGAGCCAATATTTCCCATGCAAAGTTGATGGTGATCACTTTGTTGTAGTCCCTCTTCCATCTCACTCCCCACTCCTCCAACTCCTAAGAAATCTCTCGTTAATCCATCTGGCCCTCCAATATTTACTGTGAGATTTTTTTGGTGCAGCTTCATCGACGGGTCTCGCCCAAAGTTGAATCCACTTAGCCCAGTTCCCCTTATTTGGCTACTACTTCCAGCATTTGTTACAAATATACGCGGGCTGTTTGTTGCAAGAGAGTTCATCAGGTGTTGGAGATGGGCATCGTTTTCCATTTGTAGTTTCATACTAATCTCTCCACCGGCTCCTCCTCCCCCATTTCTAAAGTCTCTGCTATCACTGAAATTGGATATTGAAAAGTTGATGGGAACCTCTAATTGTCTCACTCCAGTCAAAAGGGAGTTCCCAAACCCTCTGATCAGAGAGGTGCCATTGTTGCTCGTAGTTGCACTCATTTGAGCAGCCTTTTGAAGTACCGCAGTGGCTATATTGAAATGATGGCCATGATGAAGGACCAAACCCGAAGAAGACATAAGGTGAGCGTTGGTGGAACTGTTGCTGCTGTTCATGCCCATGATGTTTGTATTAGTATCGCTGTTGGAGAAGAAGCCCAAGTTGAAAAAATTAGCCGCATTGTTGGAGGTAGTGGAATTAGCTAGTAGGTCAGGAAGCTGCATCAAATCATGGAAAGGCTTGTTTTCTTGCATGAAGCTGCCATGGTAGGGCTGGAAGCCATCTTGGTTTTGGAGGAACAAAGAGGGAACTTGGGACGTAGTAGGAGGCTTGTTAATGGAGGCTTGAGAGAAGAGGTGATCGAACTGGCCAGTTGCATTGGCTCCGCTTAACCTGAGGAGTTCGGCGGATGGTGTGGGTATTTGAGTGCCCATATGGGAGAGACCCAATGACATATTGTTACCCGATGACAAAAGATGGGCGCCGATGGTGTTGAGGCCAGTGGGAAGTCTGGAAGTCTGATCTTGAGCCAGTGCATCGCAGAAGGCCCTGTGGGTGATGAAGCTGTCCCTCCTGCAAATCAAGCGCAGGGTTTACATGATGTTAATTTTTTGTCAACTTATGTAGATGCTCTGGATTGTGGATGATCATTTGTAATTTAAGTAGTTTTTTTTGAAACATTATTTTAGTAGATTGATGATTTAGAAGATGCTCAATTTATGTTCATGATGCATTATTAAACTGTCGTTGTTGATTAAAGGCATGCATTAATATACAATATTGTATAATTATTAATAGTATATAGTTATTTCCATTAACAACAAATTAATATTGTTAATAAGAGTTCAGTTTATTAAAAAACTTTTTCATTCCACAAAATCCTGTAGTAAAAATTTTGGAAGAAGCTGAACAATCTCAACAAAAATGTCTTGAACTAGTAGTTGAACTTGAAGTTGATGCCTGCGAATTATTCGCAAAATTAATTATAAATACCTGGAAATGATATAAATATCGTTAATTGAAGAAGACGGTTTTGATTTATATATAAGTAAGCATCCGTCAATCATGAATCTATACATATATTCTAGAATCTTTGCTGTAATCAACAACATTTCCCCCCATTTTTCCTTTCCCAGAGGAAGAAAACATCCACCATGAACTAATTCATTTGTTTTACCTCGAATATCGTCATCTTCTCAAGGAGACATGATTTGGCCAGCACTGGAAAAAAAACAAAACTGCTAAAACTCGTTAGATGACAGCACGTGAAATCAGGTCGGGTTTGGGAGGCGTTGGTTTCTAGGCGAAGATGACCCCTGGTTAGGCTAGCTGTTGAAACCCTTGTGACACTTAATCATCCTGGATCTGTATCTCAAACGTTCACGTGTGACCAGTTCTAGGCTTCTACTCGGCTTCTATGCATGTTCATTACAGTTGGTTTGAAGCTTTAAGCCTATGATAACAATCTTATGAGAAAGAAATTTGAAAGAAGCCCCCAAAGGTACGCTGTCAAATGAGATTGTGGTGATGTTCAAGATTAATATGCATCATGATATAATATTTGGGGATATATATATCTATGTATATATATATACCTGGAGAAAAGGGTTCCACAGTCGCATCTGTATTCTCTTGTACCACAAGTCTTTGAATGAGCCTTCCAATCCGACTGCACTGCATATTTCTTGTCGCACTTGTCGCACTTCCACTTCTTCTCGCCATGCTTCCTGCAATAGTGCTTCTTGATGCCTGTGAGGTCTCCAAGAGGTCTTGAGGGGTCATGGTGGACACAAGTCGGTTCCGGGCAGAGATAAACTTTCTTCCTGGCTACTTCGTTGGTTGTCTTCTGTTTTAGCTTCCATGGTAGGTTATGACCTCTCCTGTGGAGCTGCAGATTCTGCTCCCTTTGGAACCCTTTGTTGCAAACCTCACATATGAATCTGTTGGTTGCCAAGAGGGTCCTGGGGGAGAGTGCAATTACCTCTGCATCTGGATCTGTGGCCAAAACAAACGGTAGCAAACGCTAATGATAAAGAGAGGATGCTTAGAAGTTTGGGAAGCACAAAAGAATATTTAGCAAAAAAAAGTATTGGCAGTCTAAGGAGTTGTAGGAACTTAGTGAAGTAACGAAAAGATATATGTATATCAAGATCGATTGAGAGAGCCTCTGAAAACTTGCTTGGTGTTCCAGGAAGATTCCTCTTCTTCTTCTGAGGCGCTGCTTCAGTGTACGGAGCCTTTGAGGAAGTGGTTGGGGTGGAAGAGGCCGATTGGTGTTGTTGATGCTGTTGTTTTATCGGCTTTGGTGCTTCCTGATCTCTAACTCCTAAAAAGGGAGTAGATGAAGAAGAAGAAGCCATCTTCCCAATTGCTAATTTAGCTTCTTTCCCCTTTCTGTTGCTTCTGCTCCTTTGTTTGTTTCCCTCAAGTACTGGACGATTCGATCTCAATCACCCAATAATGCCTAAACCCAAGCATGAAGGCCTTGGTCCTTTCCTTCAAACCTAGAAAACAGAAGCTGACATAAAAACAAGGACAAATTTATATGCATAAAGGTAGTGAACATCATCCAACGTGCTTTTATGCTCAAAAGCCTCGAAAAACCTAATACCTACAGCAAAGATCCACAAAGAAAATTCAATGGGGAAGGAAAATGAAACAGCAGAAGGAACATTAAAACCCAAACGAGACCAAAACTCATGATCAGATCACCTTATTAGAAAAAATTCTCCCACCCTTTTCTTTTACCAAAAGTTGAACTGGGTCTTCAGGTTTTAAGAATTTTCTTCCATATCTTTGTCCCAGCATGCCATATATAAGTATAAATGCTTCATTTTTAATTACAGGCTACAAGCTATCTATCTGCTACAGGTCTTCCCAGCCTGCTCACCGGCTGCCACCACAACAATTAAATAGATAAAGTTGAGAATATTAATTGGGAGGAAGAGAAGAGGAGTTGTTAGAGCTCGGTCGATAATATATGTCTGTCATCCAGTTCATTGTGTCCTTACAAGGCGAGGGATTTGGCTACTTTTGGGCCCCCGACTGACGGTGTATGCGATCGCAACTCATCCTTCACAACCGGACGAGACACCTTACATCACCTTCTCAGTAAAAATTCAATTACCCAAAAACGAAAATCCTAATGTTAGTGTTATACGCGTCTAATCATCTCTCTTTTTGATGGATCAATAACAATGAGTAGGGATAATACTTTCCTAGACATTTTCCTTCCAAAGAATATTCCTCGTATCTGTATGTATGAGTGTGTTGGTTTATGTGTAAAAAAAAAATCTTCTTCTTTCGATAACAGATATTGGAAATGGTGCCCACAAGAAATTGAAAGGACGGCAGTACAATTGCTTAATAATTTATTATATTTTCTACAAATTAAATATGATATATTCAAGATATTCAGCATAACTAATATATATATATATATATTAGTTATGCTGAATATCTTGAATATATCATATTTAATTTGTAGAAAATAT
>JAVDBV010022862.1:0-12177 GCA_032619315.1 Piper longum
GGCATCGCTCCACCGCATATTAAAATGAACGTAGAAAACTAGTGGATTGTCCTTGACTTGTTTTATCTATTATACTACTTAGTGTTGTAATCACTAACGCGGAATTGCCTCCGCAGGTGTGTAGATACGAAATTAGGTGGGAGAAGCCATTCACAACCAGAGCTTGGAGCAAGATAAATATGAGGACTCCCTTTTAATTTTATTTGAGTTATATATGTGGCTATGGGAAACGGTCCTAGACAGTGGGAACCAATCTTATACATGGCGGGTCGTTACAATATTACTTTCACAATCCTTTAGTTTAGATGATTTCAATAAATGTGTGAAGACCCGAAATATATATATATATATATATATATATATATATATATATAATAAACAAATATTCTACGCGGTAGGATCAGACGTTGAAAAATTAATATTTCCATTTAAATTAATTACCCGCTACATGGTTTATTATTATTTACCCAGTTAAGTGAAACGTATCATTTACACGTTTAACCGGATAAGTGAACAATATTATTTACCCGTTTACCTAGCTAAGTCAAATAAGGGAAAAGTGTGTTTTAACGTACCCTACGCGTCATTTCATTATATAAGAAGAAAGAGGGGAGGGGGGGGGGGGGGGTGGCGTCATTCACATTATTTTCCTTCTAACAGATCCTAGCTTCTTTCTTGATAATCATGGAAACTAAAATCTGAAATAACCAAGAAAGAAAAGAATTAAACTAGGAAAAACTGGAAGTTCGTCTATGAATGCAAATTGCTGTCGTGCAACAATTCATGATCGTTTGTTGACCAATTACAGTAGCAACGTCATGCCAATTGGGTGACAAATTCATGGCAGTGAACATATTGATGCGGGAGAGAATTACCCTACCCCTTGCAACGTCCAAAAGAGGCCGATCCTACCTGGTTGATGACGGCATGAAGTAGTGAATCTCTAAATTGGGCAGAGTTGCAGGAAGTGATGAAGGAGGGTAGCACGTCATACTGGTTTGTAGCAGCGGGGTGGAGTTCCTTTTCTTTTTGGGTTGGGTCATGGTGCAGGAAGGAGGGGAGTGTTGGGGCGGTGCTGTTGGCCACGTCGAAGTCGCCATGGGAGCAAGTCGGGGTCGCAATAGCAGCAGGTCGGGGCCGCCACCATGGCTGCAGTCAGTCGCCATGTAGGGTGCAATCCGGTTCTCTATTGATAGCTGCAATAAAGCTTGGATCTTTGGGGTTCTAATTGGATAACTGGGGTAGATATGAGTTGTGCTCTGATTTTGAATTGAAGGAGAAGACGACAATGCTGGTTTTAGTGCAAGATGAAGAAGTGGAGAAGAGAAGAACGTTGGGAAGAAAAAGATGGCAAACTTGTAAATACTGGATAACTCGACACTATTCGAGTTAAAAAAAATAATATCAACTCGTAATAAATCTTTAAAAATAATTAATCTAATGGGGTACGAGTTCAATAGCTAAAATAATAAAATATTATACAAAATAGCGATAAATAATAAAATACGATCATGATAAATGGTTAATAATTAATCGGCTTATTACAAGCGATTAAATTAAATTCTAGAGTGATAAATGATAAATAAAATAAAGATGTCACCTTTACCATATTAAATTAATATTTGGTAATTAAAATAATTATTTTAATTACAAATTAGAAAGGTAAAAAAATGGGTTAATAAAATATAACCTTTTAGAAATCACGAAATAACATAAATAAATTACAAATAATTGTATTAGTGATATCTTTAAATTAGGATGATGCAAATAATAATAATTAATTTCTGTTCATAAATAAATTATTTATTGTGGCATATTATATATTTTCAGAATTTCATACATATATTAATCATTTAGTTGCATGCATTTTCTATGCCAGCCAATTATGGACATGGTGGATTGGACTCACCAGCCGATAATAGACATGGCGGATTGGACTCACCAACCGGCAATGAACATAGTGGACCTAATAAATTGGAAATGGCGGATTGGACTCGCTAGCCAATTACAGACATGGTGGATTGCACTCACTAGCCAATAACGGACATGGTAGATTGGACTCCTTAGCCAGTAATGGACATGATCGACATACCCATCAGCCAATAAATTGGACATGGCGTATTGGACTCTCCACCTAATTACGGACATGATGGATTTGACTCCCCAGCTGATAACGGACAAGATGGATTGACCCATCAGTCAATAAATTGGACATGGCAAATTGAACTCGCTAGCCTATTACTGACATGGTAGATTGGACTCACCAGCCGATAACGGACATGGTGGATTGGACTTGCCAGCCAGTAATGGACATGGTGGACTGACCCATCCGCTAATAACTTAGACATGGCGGATTGGACTCACCAGATAATTACGGACATGGTGGATTGGACTCACTAGCTTATAACGGACATGGCGGTTGGACTCACCAGCTGGTAATGGACATGATGGACTGACCCATCAGCCAATAGATGGACATGGTAGACTGACCCATCAGCCGACTAACGGACATATGAAACATAAGTTGTTTTGATAAGTTAGAAATGCTAGACTTATTTGTTTAAATATTATTCATGTAACATTTTAAGTAACACCCGGTCCGGTTAGGGTTGGTCATTACAGGGATGGTTTTGTTAAATTTTGAGTAACACCTGGCCAGCGAGGCCCACAATATTGTGAAAAATGGCAGGTCGTTACAAAATGTTTTGCAATAAGGATTGTACATGATGGTCATGACTTTTAGAATTTGCCCTAACGACTTTTGAGGTAAAATATTTAACTTGCCATGTAGATGGAAAATGATATAGGACTTTCTTTTTGATTAGTCTGGACCTTTCTTAAAGCCTTACCTAATATAAATTATCCTCTGCACACAATTTAATTGTCTTTATTATACGTGTTTGTTTGATTACACTTATTTTTAGCCTTGGCCTTTTAATTGAAAATATATCTTGCTACATGTGTCCAAGCACCCTAGTATTTTGAATTCATTCTATGTTCTACCAGGGATAGAACTTTTAGTAATATATATCAGTCATACTATTTGTTTTCCAGATGGTCAACATGAGCAGACACTGACTAGCACACATGCCACAAACTAGATGCAGACTCCAAAGGTCCATGTAAAGTACGTTTCCATACTCCTTGAGAGCCCTCTTCAGCAGTTAGTGGTCATATAGATAGTTACGAGAGCTATATCACGCAGTGGAGTCATAGTAGCTTTCCTTGTTCTATTATAGAAGTGAGATATCTTACTTAGAACTTAGTTGGCTAAGACCTAGTTTAGTTCCTCTTATAGGGACACCTTAGTATTTGACTTAGATTGGCGACAGTGATTGGCGACAGTGAACCATATAGTTCATTACCATATACCTTTATTTCGTATTAGAGTCCACCATATGCTACCAGGACTTACAACGCTCCTTCCTATAGCTATAGGATCTAGAGCAGAGTGCTTTGAGTGCACACCTACTTGGCCTATCACATTGATGAGCATCGAGGAGATATAGGTATATGTTAGGTCATTTGCATTGCACTGATATAGTTTTTCCTAATATAGTTTACACTAGTACCATGTAGTACTCTAGAGTACCTGCTCCACTACCGAATATACCCTTAGGGGTGAGCTTAGATTTTTCCCGTCGAGGTCATTGTAGTTTTCAGTCTCAATAGTTTGCAGTGACCTTAGGAGTTAGTCTAACGAGATGACTCAAACATGCATGATCAGTCTAGGGAGATGATTCAAGCATGCATGGTCAGTCCAGTGAGAATATTTTAGTATGTATGGACAGTGTAGATAGATGACGCTAGCATATATGCCATGTTTAATCAGATGATTCGAGCACAGATAGTCTGTCGAGCTAGATTAGTAAGAAACTAGTAAGCTTTGTCACCTTTTAGAGATCTAGCTTTTTGTTGGTACGTTTAGACCGTCTGCAACTAGTTTTTGAGGGAGAGCTGCCAATTTTTCAGTGGGATGGCATCTTCACTTAAGTCCTCTGATCGCAGTTGATATAAGAAATTCCGAGGACAGAATTTTTCTGAGGAGAGGTTGTAAAACCCCAGTTTTAGCTTAGGGTTTTACCTGATTTTAGATCTGTCTAGTTCAGCTAGTCTCGAGTCTATCCGAGCGAGCTTGAGCGAGAACAATTTTAAGAATATGAGTATGAGGCCAAGATGGCCATATGAGCATGTTATGGAAGTTGAGTATGTCCAACATTCATATGATAATTTCAGTCATGTTACAGTAGAGCATGAGTTATAAGTGTATATTGAGGTATACAGATTAGTTTTGTATATGTTAGCCAGGATTTTAGGCCTAGATCTAGGCCATTGTAGCATTAGGATCCGTTTGGGATTTTCTCGGCATTTCATTTGCATGCACCATAAGAATTTTGGATCACTTGAATGTGTCCCTGTGGGTCCATCTTGAATTTGTTAAGGGTTTTGAAGCCCGTTTATCCTTCTAGCCTCGATTCATGCCAATAGAGTCACATTTAAAACTCAAGTCATTTCGACATTGGACGGTCTCGATCTGAGCTTTCCGTCCATATGTATATTCCATATACCCATAGGTGGGCCCCATTAGGCCATTAGTTGTTGAACGTCGAGATCATGCAACGTGGCAAGATCTGGGCCGTACACTCAACCCTAGCTCTACCCATTTATTTTCCGTGATGTCCCTCGGTGTTGGATGTTTTTCACTTTAGTACCGCCGTCACTTCGACCCGCCGTCGGTGCGTCTATGGACCTCACCCAGCTAGGCATCTACTCATAAGCCACTGGGCTGCAGACCCAGTAGCGTCCAGAACTGACTGAACTGCTACTGCTATTGCCTCACTCGGCATTTCATACTTTATTTTCTGGTCTCAAATCCTAAGCCCTCTCCTTACCTCCATATTTCTCCTAGCCTTGAGCACAAACACAGAGTACTCTCAGGCAGTCACCTTCAGTACCCTTTGGACCACAAGTCATGACATGCGCTGTACTAAACAGTACCCGTAAACCTCCATGTTCTCCGGATGTGAGGAACTCAAACGCAGAGTTGTCAGGATCCCTCAGGAAAGGAACAGTCCACTGGCACTAATCCAGAGCCCGCATTGACTGTCATGACATCCTCTGCATGGTACGTGCAGTCAATTTCTCCATCTCTCGTCTCACTGTTGATCTTGTTTTCGAAATCATTCTTGAGGGATCTCATCCTCGAGGGTTATTAATCCGGAAAACAAGTTGGCTAAATGAACCGAGTTGGGATCCGATAAAATGCCACTTAACTCGTCCTGCTAACTCACTGTTTCATTCACATTTCGGCATTTATCACATCAATTACTTGACCCTAGCATGCTGTCTGACAATCATCAATTCTAAATAATAAACTTGGAGGGAATTATACCCCGCATCGTCAGCAATCGGCGACGACTGGGGTTTCATCATGTGTGCGTCTGGAACCTCGAATTCGGTGCTCAAAGGCGTCCGAAGCATGATCGGGTTATACTGGATGAACTCAGCGAAAGACCCAGCAAATTCCATCAATCTGGTTTTTCGGCAAGTTCGGCCGGTTTTCCGGCGGGTTTAGTGGCTTTCCGGCAACTTTCCGAAGGTTTTCCGGCGATAGTCACTCGCGATATCTACTGGCCGGATAGGGGTTGTATAGGGTACCATTGGAACCGTCTTGACGAACCCGACACATCTACGGTATCAGCGTGGCCGACGGAGGCGGTGGCTCACCAGAAAATGGAAAAAACAAGTGCACGGTTATGGGTGACTAGATCCGGCCGGTGTGGGCGGCGCTGGGGGTTTTTTGATGCCAAGCCGACCACTGGTCGGCAATGGCAACGGTTGCTGGCGGTGGAATAGGCCCGTGAACGCATCGTGGGCATGGCACTAGGCGCAGCGATCCTTGGCATCACGACGGCCGTATGGTGGCCGGGGTTGGACGGGATGGCACGGCGACGTTGCGCCGGGGCTGGGCGGCGTCAATAGGCGGCGGCCGCGGCAGCGCATGGGGATGAAGGTGACGGCTAGGGTTTTGGGTGGAGAGATGTTTCGGGGAAAGAAAAATAGTAGGGTGGCATACTTGTATTACTTGACTCATCATCGGCTCGAGTCAAGAATAATATCTAAATCGAAATAAATTCCAAAAAGAATCTAGAAAAACTGTGAAACATCCCCGAAAATAAAATAAACACACAACATCGAAATGTCATGCTCTTTAACTATCAACCCACCCAAACTGTCCTAACGTGGTAAACGGCCTAAAACTAATTCTATGATCAAATTTAATAATAAAATAAAAAAAAATATTGTATACTTCAATATATTCTGATACATCATTCTTTTGTGTTGTATTCATGACGTTATCATCATATACTTGGGTGCACATGACCCATCATAGCTCATACACGCGACTGGCGTCAGCTCAGCACTGGTGTTCTGAAACATACTCGACTCGAAAATAACAGTCAAACCGACCGGTTCTAAATATAAAACCCTAACTCGAATCGTGGGTTTTAAAATCTTCCCTCTTTATAAAAATTTTGTCCTCGAAATTTCAACATAAGGATGTTATACTGAAACAAGAAACTGGATACACGTTATCTGTATCCTCTACTCTCCACTTGTCGTGTACCACCTCACTGACTGTAGTTGCGCTGACATGGCGGTTTTGGCTTGTGATGCAATCAAACATCAAATATTCTGATTCTAATCTATGTGTGTCTGCTCTGACATTAGCATTATAATTCTTTCTTGTTCTGATCCTGGGACCTATAGGTTATGGGCCCACCACGCTTCCGCGCACACTCTGATCCATTTGTGCATGTTCTGACATCACCATCATCCTTTTCTTATGTTCTGATCCCTACTACTACTAACTCGGCGGAAAAACCTACATCACCCCTAAGGGTCTACTGGGTTGGTCAAGTGGATACTCTAGAGTATCGCAAGGTTCTAATCTGGGCTGTCTGGGAAAACTACGTCGAGGGTAAGACCTACCTGTTAGCATCTACCCATGTCCCTCTAATCATCATCTGTGGAAAGTCACCTACATGTACTCGCAAGAACTCTACTCTAGGTCCTACAGTCATCCTAAGGTTTGCTATGAGTCTCTTGCTAAGTACGGTGTATAACCTAATGAGCTGTGAAGCTCACTCTTTCCAATCTAGGTCCAACTCTCAGGTGTCCCTATATAAGCAACTGGACCGCTCACTAGATCCTAGTTGACTCAGTCCAAAGTCAAGTATATCACTCTGTACTATAAGCGAATAAGGACGGCTGCTATGACTCTACTGTATACTATGGCTCTCGTGGCTACCTATACAACCACTAACTGCTTCTTAAGGAGGGCTCTCTATGTCGACTGGGGGTGAGAACACCTATACATATATAGTGTGTCTCAAGGAGTATGATAGCATACTCTACTTGGGTTGTAGCGTCTGCATCTGCTCTGTGGCATGTGCTCTGTTCAATTTATACTCATCTCAATCATCTGGGTAACTAATAGTAGACTGATACATATGGAGGGGTAAGTGGAAATGCTCAAGTGGAACTCTCTACCATGTTTGATATCTCTGAGTTATAGGAAAAGGGGACTAAATCTCGAGAAAATATGGTAACTCTCTGTAACACCCCAAATCTGGTTCACCCTCGTGAACAAAACCGGTATGTTACAGAAATGGTATCAGAGCCATTCTCGGTTGATTAAAATGAATGATGTTGTTTTAGGTGATGTGTGTGCAAAGACTATTCCAAGTCAAGCTGGCAGGTATGTTTTTGTCCTTTTTCTTTACATGCAGATTTTTATAATATGTTAGATGCATGACAGTGAGTTCAGAGTGGATCAGTAATAAGTGGAACCAGCCTTTGATGAGCTGGCAGATTATTTCATTGATTTCCATCAGGTTATCAGATTGATGCTTAGTTACATGTGAGTGAGGCATGTAGTGTTAGAAAAGGTAGAATGACTATAAGATCATATCCTATGCCAAATCCTAGGGTCAGCAGGAATCTGATAGGAATGTCATGATGGGCTTCGAGACCTTCCAGTCTTGCCCATCACCCGAGAGATTTAGATTAGTTGTGACATCTACATGTTCAGTCGGCTGAGACTAAATCGGAAGATGATTAGGTGTTCGATTTTACATGTCACCACATTAGTCCTACTTCCATGGGACGTGGTGTACATTGTGGGTAGGAGTTTGAAGTATAGAGCTTGAGGGAAGAGTACAATAGTAAAGCCTGAAGTATGGAGATATGGGCTAGTTAGTGGGATATGACATGGAGCACCGCCTGCCTTGGACAATCCTTAGGGATTTGTGCCAACGGAATCATGGAAGTAGATGGGGCAGAGATAAGGCAACAGAGTGGGGATTGTTGTTGAGGACCAGTTAGCATTGCGAGGAACAGCCATTCCTAATCTCAAGAGACTAGTGTGGGTCCAGCATAGGTCACTATAGTACGTGTCAGCATCATGATCCAAATCCTCCGAATCAGACACGCATGGTAGGAGAACATGAGCGTAGGGGTTAGCAGCCACCTTGAGGGAAACAAACACAGGGAAGATGACATGTCAGAGAAAGTAATAGATTATAATGTATGTGATTAGGATTAAATTCTTAACATTCAGATAGGAGTGTTTCCGACTGAACTGCACAACCATCGACCGAGTGCACAACAACCGACCGAGTGCACAACCGCCGACCGAGTGCACAACCACCGACAAAGTTGCACAATCGCCGACCGAGTACACAACCGCCGACTAAGTGCACAATTGCCGACCGAGTGCACAACCACCGATCGAGTGCACAACCACCGACCGAGTGCACGACCGCCGACCGAGTTGCACAACCATCGTCTGAGGTGCACAACCGCCGTTTGAGATTCACTACCACCGACCGAGTACGCACTACCGCCGTCCATGTATTGCCCAACCACCGACCGAGTAGATTAGTTAGTTTTTAGTAAGGTCAGAATTTGAGGAACGACTTATAGCTACAGAGGCATCAGCAGAATAGAGGAGAGTTAGGAAAGTTGAGGTCATCTTGATGAGATGGCGTAGGATTCGACTTCATAGTTCTCTTGCAATCATTGTCTTGACCCGACACCATTGGGTCAGAAAGATATGGCAAGATAAGCCAATCATACATAATTAGTGACAGTCTTATAGGGAAGGATGTGGACACAGTCAGAACATGACAATATGACCCCCAGATGGGATAGTTGTAATGATCAGGTTGTTCAGACAACACAATAGTGCATCCATGGACCCACAACTAACATATACATATCAGATGATTAGTAGATGGTCATATACGCAGTTTAGCCCATTCAGCTAGTAGCCAGCCAACGCGATGAGTTAGGCACATATTAGATTATGATGCATAGATAGAGGTTTCAGCGAGAGAGTGTCCTCTAGGGAAATAGTGATTCCCTTATGCTTCGCCAGCATGACTAGGTCTGTACCTTGAGACATAGAATTGAACCTTGCCCTGAGTGTAGAAGTACCTTCATGGTACTGATTAGGGTTTACAGTGCAGGTCGATATTGGTGGATCGATGTTACGATGACGGATATCACCCCAGCTTGAGAACGATGCAAATAGGGATTTCAGAGAAAAGAGACTATGTTGATCAGATGGAGCGATACTAATGTATGCTCATCTTGATTGACAGCCTTGCTTGAGAGTCTACCATAGCGGTAGTAGTCATGTGAGTCAAGATTAGTACTACAAATCGGTACGGGACGACAGGTCACACACCATTGAAGAGTGAACGAGACATGTGTTGAACCTCATATGAGTCCCTGTAGACTCGAGGGAATACAGTGGTTCTTTGGGTCGTTTGAACCCCGTTCGTTTGGAAGTGCGTGACTAGTACCGTATTGAGAAACACGTGCCTACTGTTAGCTGATTGAACTAGAGCCACATAGGAGCCGTTTCTGAGATACGTCATTGATTGACTGTTCCATAGCCTGATCACCTATGGCATAGTAAATCATGATGACTTGGAGACAAGTCCATAGACTTACCGATAATTTGGCCACCCAGTACGCTACATAGGGATTTCAGCTCCCCTACCACTTACCTAATACAATGACCTTACTACTAATCCGAGTGGCACACCTATGTAGCAAGTTTTTTCATAACCCTGTGGATTCCCCCATATGTCAGATTTCACTTGTGAGGATGAGATGCCACTAGTGAGAATTCCTGAGCACTGCGACCAGATTTTCACGAGATTTAGTCACCTTCCCTATGATCCATAGAGGTCAGACAGATGAGAGTTTTCACTTGAGCATTTCCACTCACCCCTCTATATGTCTAAGTATTACTATCAGTATCAGCTACCCAGATGATTGAGATGAGCAAACATTGACCAGAGCACACGTCACAGACCAGATGCAGACTCCACGACTCCATGCAGAGTATGTTCCCATACTCCTTGAGACACACTGTACATGTACAAGTGTTCTCACCCAGTTCGAGACAGACAGCTCCGTTTAGAAATAGTTAGTGGTTCCATAGGTAGCCACCAGAGCCATAGTATACACTAGAGTCACAACAGTCGTCCTTGTTCTCTTATAGAACATAGTGAGATATTTGACTTGTGAACGAGTCAACTAGGACCCACTGAGCGGTCCAGTTCCTTATACAGGGACACCTGAGAGTTAGACCTAGATTGGAGACAGTGAGCTGCATAGCTCATTAGGTTATATACGTACTTAGCAGGAGGCTCATAGCAGACTTTAGTATGACTGTAGGACCTAGAATGGAGTTCCTGCAAGTACATGTAGGTGACTTTTCACAGATGAGATTCAGAGGGATATGGGTAGATGCTAGTAGGTCGGCTTTACACTCAACGTAGCTTTCCTAGATGTAGCTCAGATTAGAACCTTGCGACACTCTAGAGTATTACTTGACTAACCCAGTAGGCCCTTAGGGGTGATTTAGGTTTTTTCGCCGAGTTAGCAGTAGTAGGGATTAGAACACAACAGAATGATGATAGTGTTGTCAGAACAGGCACAAACGATCAAAGTGCGCAGCGGGAGCGTGTGGGCCCATAACCCACAGGTCCTAGGATCAGAATGATGATACTAATGCCAGAGTAGACACAGATAGATTAGAGTCAGAATGTTTGATGTTTGAGTGCATCACAAGCCAAAACTGGCATGTCAGCGCAACTATAATCAGTGAGGATGTACACGACTAGTGGAGTGTAGAGGATACAGCTGACGTGTATCCAGTTTTCAGTTTCAGTAGAACCTCTTTATGTTGAAATTTCGAGGACGAAATTTTTATAAGGAGGTAAGATTGTAAAACCCACGATTCGAGTCAGGGTTTTATATTTGAACCGGTCGGTTCGACCATTATTTTCGAGTCGAGTATGTTTCAAAACACGTGCACTGAGCCGATGCCAGTCACGTGTATGAGCTATGAGGGGTCATGTGTACCCAAGTATATGATGATAACATCATAAATATAACAGAAAAGAATGAGTTATCCGAATATATGGAAGTATGCAGTATAGTTTTTATTTTGGTGCAACTTGATCGTAGAAATAGTTTTAGGCCGTTTACCACGTTAGTTAGCGTTACGGGTAGTTTGGGCGGGTTGATAGTTATAGATAATGTCATTTTGATTATTATGTGTTTGTTTTATTTTATGGGATTTTTCCCTATTTTGTTTTAGAATTTATGTCGAGTAAATAATTATTTTGACTCGAGACGGAGACGAGTCCGGTAATATTTACAAGAATGCCATCGTGCTTCTCTTTTCTTCTCCTCCGACGTGCTCTTCTTCCAAACCCAAGCGCTGCCACCCATGTGTGGCCGCTGCCGTCACTGCCGGCGCCGCCCGGCCGCCGACCGACGCCGCTCCGCCCCACGACGGCTTCGCCGTGCCGTTTGACTCGAGTAGGAATCGAGTCAATACTTATTTACGCGATTGTCATCGTGGTGTTTTTCTCCTCAAACCCAACACTTCTCTCCACCCCTTACTAAACCCTTGCCGCCGCCCTTGGTCGCCGTCGCCACCGAGCTCCGCTCCACCACAGACCGACACTGCCCAGCTCGGCCGTGCCACAGGAGTGCCGCCCCGACCAACCTCGACCGTGATCAGGCCGCTGCGACTCCGGATTCACCTTGCGACGCCGCTACCGTTTCTAGCTGATTCGTCCCGGCCGC
>JAVDBV010023013.1:0-16018 GCA_032619315.1 Piper longum
GCCGGGGTGTGTGAGGCACTTGCCCGAGAACTAGTAGTGAGAGCTTCCCCACAAACAGGGCGTAGCGACACCTGAGTGCAGTGGTAGCCTCCCCACAAAAAAGGCTACGGCCGGGGTGTGGGAGGAACTGGCTCTGGAGATGGTAGTGGTAGTCTCCCCACAAAAAAGGCTACGGCCGGGGTGTGCGGATCACTATGGATACCTCCTCCGCATTGTTTTGGAGTATAGCGTCATCGCTCCACCGCATATTAAAATGAACAAAGAAAATTAATGGAATGTCCTTGACTTGTTTTATCTATTATACTACTTAGTGTTGTAATCACTAACGCGGAATTGCCTCCGCAGGTGTGCAGATACGAAATTAGGTGGGAGAAGTCGTTGACAACCAGAGCATGGAGCAAGATAAACATGAGGACTCCCTTTTAATTTTATTTGAGTTATATATGTGGCTATGGGAAACGGTCCTAGACAGTGGGAACCAATCTTATACATTGCTGTTAAATTGTTATAATACAACAACTTAGTACTTGTTTAAGTAACGCCTGGCCATCTAGGCCCAATTAAATAATTGAAAAATGGTGGGTCGTTAAACGTAACATGTCCGAACATGGTATTTGGCAAAAAACTATTTCTACGATCAAACTGCATAATAAAAAAAATATACTACATAGTTTCATATATTCTGATAACTCATTCTTTATTGTTGTGTTCATGACGTTATCATCGTATACTTGGGTATACATGACCCCTCATAGCTCATACACGTGATCGGCATCAACTCAGTACACGTGTTCTAAAACATACTTGACTCAAAAAGAACACTCGAACCGACCGGTTCTGAATATAAAACCCTGACTAGAATCATGGGTTTATATAGACAATCAAATAAAAAATTTAATGAAATGCTATTGGTCCAGAAAGTGCAAAATCAAGAAGAGAAAAGCCATATTGCAACTGAGGATGCCACCATGGTATTAGGACAATGGAAGATGTCATGTAACACCACATTTTGGTTGACTCATTATGTAACGACTTGCTAGTTCCGAGCCACGGGCCAAGTATTACTATACGAAACTAAGTGTCTCGTAAATTAATTTTTTATAAATTTTCAATCATTTTAAAATATAATATAAGCTCGGAATAATAGTCCTATGAATCGAGCCAAAATCCCACCACCATGCAAACAATCTTGAGAAAAGAATAGTCCAATAATAGAGTCCTCCAGCTGTCCTGACTTTACCCATCCTTCCCTACTCATACCTGCGGAACAATAAGTTGTATAATTACAAAAAAAAACAAGTAATATATTCCACAACATCTGAATTATGTCTTTTACTGATTATGAGCCTATGTCGAGCTCCTCATATGCTGGGAGGGTGGCCACCCATCCAGCTACAATCCCATGTATGCGCACACACGCTACGTAGCCCACGGCCTGTAGTTATTGATATTTGCCATTGACTCACCCTCTCGGTATTACAAGTGCATTGCACTTGGCACATGGTGGTCAAATGTGGCTCAAGTCGACCAAGACTCTCAAATAGGAATATATAACATTTCAAGTAATTATAAGAACGTGGAATTGTATATATAACATTTCTCTAAAGCCTTCCCTTTAAATGTGCTCACAACTCTGAAGTTGATGTCTTATTAAACAATCAATAAAATTCTCCTTTATATAGAAAAATAAGTGTATAATTCAAGAAGTCACTAAATTAAATTTAATATGGTGGAATTCAAAATGTCATTTGTGTCAAAAAGTAATTATTAAGTTAATATGAATGGATGTTAAATCCTAAAAATATTATAAATATCATTATAGTGATATGCTAAAGGTCAAATTAATAATTTATAATATTAATTTTCTTTTTCAAGAATAAATTAGATAATATTCATGATTCATTCTAATCTTTACAAAAACCCTAAATAAAATAACCTAATTATTGTTTTTAGGGTTTTACATGTGAACCAACCCTAAAATGTTACTGGTCATCGAACTGTCAGCTTATTCACTTCATTCGGTTAAGCTAAGCGGGATCTACCATCGGCGTCTCAAGATGGTGATGCAACATGCAAAGGATGGATGAGGTGCTTGGGTTTTAACGTTGTACTACATGCATGCCATGATCCACAAACAAGTAAACAAACAAACCAAATAAACAAAAAAGTTCAAAAGAAATATTTATTTTTAAAACAAAATAGACGGATCCTCCCTTAAAAGTGCAATAGGGGCCACCCTGTCAATAGCAATCAGTATGTATTTGTAACAACAAAAATCGAAAACATATTTGTAAAAATAAAAATTTAAAAAACAGTTCAAACACAACATATTCTTCACATTCTAGTTATCCTTACTCCTAGCTCACCCTATTCATTTTCCACTTTCCATTTTCATTCACATGCAAAATATTTATAATAAATTCACAAAATAGCATAGCAGTTTCATCTACATAGGTACATGTGCGTGATCTCGGTGCTGCTTGTCGTCAGTCCTAACAGTGGTCATCCCTTGAGGTTCTCACCTACATATATAATAAAAGACGTCACTAACAAGCGTTACTAGTCCATAAATTACTAATAACAAACTAACACTAGGAGAGCTGACTCTTTGTTGAATAAAAACGTCATTATTTATCCTTAAGAAATCTAATAAGGGCAACAACTGGGAGCCGTCGACCTCATGTGGCAACATCCCCTTTCCATCTCGTTCTCTTTCCTTGGCCACTTGAAACTACCCCTTGCACGGGGAAATCATTCTCTTTCCTCTTAGCCCTCTACATCCTCTATATTACTCCTGACCCTGAGCACATAGGCCAAATACTATGAGGCATGTGCCTTCAATACCCTTTAAAACCACAAATCTAGACATGCACTATATAAAAGTATCTGTAAACCTCCACACTTCTCTGGGTTTGAGGAGTTCAAAGGTGGAGTGATCAGGATCCATCAGGAAAGGAATGGATGCTCACCGATTCCAGAACCCGCTTTGACTAACATAGGCCCTTGAAGGCATCTCACTGAAAACGAGAAAATTATATATACATAGGCATGGGTAGGGATTTTAATATAATAGGCCCATAGGCATCGTGAACTCCATCTAACTTTCTAAAATAATCAGAGTCAAGATGGATGTTACTAATAAGAGGAATACGTTACGTGAAAAAAAATAATTATTTAAGCAACGGTAATTAGTTCATCAATAAGAAGTACTAATCATAATACGAATCACAATATAGATTTCACAATTATGCTAATAAATTCTCGCATGAAATAACCAACCACATATAGTCGAACATCATACGATTTATTATTAATGAACAATCTGTCCTTTGAAGAGCATTCCTGTGTGAAGTGTCCCACCCGCAGAGGTAATTCCACATTAGTGGTAAAATCACTAAGTCGAATAATAATAAAAAAATAAGTCAATATATTCCACTACATAATTAATTAAGTCTTTTAGTAATTATAAGCTTATGTCGATCTCTAATTATGCTGAGAGGGGTAACCACCCTATCGAGCTACAATCTCATGAATGTGCGCACACAATACGTAGCTTATAACATGTAGTTATCGATATTTATCATTAGCTCAGCCTTTCATTATCACAAGTACATAATGAAGTGTCTTACACCATTATGTTGTGTCATCCCTTTCGCCCTGGGGATAAATATTTCATCTTTTAAATAATTTTAAAGATATGCCCTTGTATCGAACTAAGTCAATTATTTAACCCTAATTGTACTCAAGACATGTGGTCAAATTTAAGCTCATGGCAACCAAGGCTTCCAAATAGAATATACATCATTTAAATTCATTAAATGGACCTGGTATCTAAGGAATCGACATGTGGAAAATTCTTAATTTGAAAATATGAATTATACATCATAGATTAAAGACTATATATATATATATAACAGTTACAATCGATATGTCATGCCAAACTCAACAAATCTATATAAGTCAGATAGTATACCGGTATAAAAGAACACACTCTTAAAAGAAGATTCGATTCGAGAAGAGAGGAGGGCTGGTTGACAATCTACATCAATTGAAGAAGAAGATTAAGTGCAACTATGATTATATTTTTTTATCATGTTGTTATTTTGGAATTTGGACCATAATTGTTATTAAGTTTGATATTGCAGACCGTATTTCGTATTGTTGCCCTTTTGTGTTTTATTGAGATCTCTAAATCTATGTGAACTATAAGTAATATACATTTGTGTTGATAGATTAAAAATAGAACATGAATTGCTATTGAACCGGTCCGAATCTGTATGATTCAAAAGTTTTAATAAAACCCATTCAATCACTGATTTCATCATTTGCAACAATGGATTAAGTGTTTTTTCATATGCCTCTCCTCTGGAGGTTGTTCCCTTGTCCTTAATGCATTCGCTTTAGCTTTTGCTTCTAGTAGAACATAACCCATGGCTTGCCCTGATATGATTGTAAGGATAACCGCAAAATATGAAAGAAAGTATTAACTAATTTTTCATTTTTATTTTCGATTATTATAGCCGAATATATATAGCACATGATGCCATGCAAGTTAAAGGTGATCTTCATGTCAATTCTCCGCATACTTATAAAACTTATTTTTTACTTTGCAAACTCTGCATGTTAATTCTACTCTATCATTTCTAAGTCAAACTCCATAATTGATTACCTACTTATGATTCACTCCCTAAGGCAAATGGCAAAAGTTAAAATTTTCTTTTAATTTAGCTAAAAACAAATAAAAGACTTTAAGTCAGCTTTGAGTCACTCCACTCCGGTAGGGCTGATTATGGGCCAGTCCGAGGTTTCCAAAACTTGCGACTGTTCATTAATGATTTTAATCGGTTCGGGTTTTAATCGATTTGAATTGGGTTTTTACAAGTTCGAGTTCGAGTCGGGTTACTGAAAAAATGATAAATCGAGCTTGACCCAAGCCTGTATAAAAAGAAAAGTCGAACTTGAGTTTTGATTAGGGTATGGGAATGGGGAAGGAGCGGCGGTGGTTTAGGAGTTGTGGCGGCTGGTGGCTGGCGACCATCAATGGGCAACGGGCGACAGGTGGAGGGCAGCAACAGGCGACAGGTGGAGGGCAGCAACAGGCGATGACTGTTGACGGGCTGCGACTGTTGACAAGCAGCGACTGTTGACAAGCGGCGATGAGCGTCGGCTTGCAACGTTGGGCAGCGACGGACGGCAACGGGCAGCGATGGGCAACGACAAGCAGCGACGGGAGGCAACGGATAGCGACGAACAGCCACTGGTGATGGGCGGCAACGGGCAGCGATGGCGGCTGGAGGGAGCGACTAGCGATGGGCGGCGACTGGCGGCCACTGGCAGCGACGGGTGGCGGCAGTCGACAGGCGGCGCAGTAGATGGGGAGCTTGTTTTTGTCAATTTTTTTTTTTGTAAAAATGAGAAATTTTTTTTGTTGTTCATTTTTTTCGTAAAAATGAGAATTTTTTTTGTTGTTCATTTTTTCATAAAAATAAAAAAATGTCATTAAATTATTTGGTTTGTACTACAAATCGAGTCTGATCCGAGTCGAGTCAATTCGAGTTTAATAGACCTCGTGATAGATTTATTTGTCACCGAGTTGAATCGAGTTATAGCTATCGAGTTATCGAGTCAAGTTTATATATACGATGAGTTGGCCAGGTCGAGTCGACTTATTGAAACTCACGAGCCAACTTGACCTGTGAAGAACCCTCCGCTGTATAACACGTCCAGTTGTAGTTGAGTTTTAAGTCTTTAAATTAGGGATCTAAATATTTAATTTTTAGATATGACTATTAATTTGATGGTGCAACATTAAGCAGCTTCATGGGTCGAGTGTTAACCGAGTAAATTATATGGATTATATGCAAGGCAGAACTCAGCCAAACAGTAGCAGGGGAGGCCAAGCGGAAATGGTAAGACTAAGCAGCCGAAAAATGGTAGTGGTCGTAATCATCAACGACCATGTAAAGGCCAAGTCTGGCTAATAAAGCTTCTGCTTCCAGATTAACGTCAGCGCAGACATTCTTGGAAATTGACGTCAGATGGTATAAACTATTACGAAAATTTCATTGGAAACACTTCTGTAATAAACCTTCCATGAACCAGCCAGCTAACATCATTTAATATTTAATATTTAATTAACAACTTTCGAGAAGAACAAAAACTCTTCTCTTGATTTCCATTGCATAGTAACTTGTATTATTTATAAAAACTGTCTTATGTTAGATGTCTTTTTTTCCTAATTTATGAGGAAAGTATTCAATAGTTTTTGTATACTTTTAGTTCTGTAGAGCATAATGAGTTTTGGGTATGTAGTTTATGGGTTCTTGAATATCTGTTTGACACAAAAGGAGTTTTTTTCTAGTTGTCTTTGCTGTTTCAAATTTTTTTTGTATTTACTTATTTAATTTATTCATTTGCCACAGGAATGTCGTTTTTGAAGTAATCATCTCTAGCTAAGGCCTTTGAAATGGGTTTTTTTGGTGAGTGACTTAGCAAATTTTTAAGTTTGTAGGTTACTTTGGGGGGCTTATAATATCTCAAAACATTCGGTAATATGTTATTTCACTAGTTCAGAAGTGGACAAGGCCATAAAAAGTTGTTCTCATATATTAAATAGGAAATATGCCGATGTTATTATTGTGAAATAGTTCATCATTTGGAGGCCATGACTTTCCAACATGTCAGTATAAATAAAACTAAGCACTTACAAAATACGACTATACAATTTTAAGATCTGACGGTTCAAGTATTACTGCTCAGATTTTTTGATGTAATAATATTTTGTTCCGTTTGTTCCTAAAAACAATATGGATTTAATATTCATGTCTTACTTTTTCTATCCTTTGGTTAAATTGTTTCTCTTTTGTCTTCAAGGAATCGAAGTGAAGCCAGGAAAATCATTTACCCACCAATATGACAAGACACGAGGCAGACTTCATATTTCGCTGGTATATGCTTTAGAACATCATAATATTAGTTTTTCCACTTTTATTTTTCCTGTTTGCTATTTTTATAAAAAGTTATGATCATTTGCCTTACCTAGAAATCTATTTTCCAGGAAAACTTAGGTTGGGGTGCGAACCCCAAAAAGAGTGTTCTGCAATGTAATATTGGTAACAAGGCACCTATTATTTTGTCTCACTTGTATCCTGAGAAGAATGATTCATGCCAATTACACCTTGAATTTGAAGAGGAAGTCACCCTCAGTGCAGTTGGCCCCAGGAGTGTCCATCTTGCAGGGTATTATATTGGTGGTAGACCCAGAAAAAATGTTTTATACGATGATGATACGTATCCTCATTATTTACACTAACTATTTTTTGGATACAATATATGTCACTAGTTATTAATGAGTATTTGAATTTCATACTGTTGATTGCTTAACTGTTATGGTGGCATGGTAATATCAAATTTTTTGAACACTGTAGCAATTTGCTGCATTCTTATAATGATCATTTTCATGTTCGGATTTTGGAATCGTGTAGTATGATATTTGCAATGTGAGTAAAACACATAAAAGCGGGAGGAGAATAATCTAAAATAGTTGCAATGATTGCAATTTTGAAGTTAATTAACAGCTGAGAATGTTTGTTTGATAATTGTCTCAAAAGGCCTGTCTTTTGTAACCCTTTTTTTTAATAAGG
This sequence comes from Piper longum, assembly GCA_032619315.1. Taxonomy (NCBI): domain Eukaryota; kingdom Viridiplantae; phylum Streptophyta; class Magnoliopsida; order Piperales; family Piperaceae; genus Piper; species Piper longum. Next base: position 7,644 of record JAVDBV010023013.1, read on the forward strand.
ATTAGGCTAAGTGTTCATTTTCCGATTATGCGCATCAAATAGTTCTAGTCACATAATTCCTTTATTAATTCCTCTTTGATTATCGTGGAGAGGAGAGGTAGATTACTTTTTTTTCGCTTATGTTTCCTTTGACATAACTTAGTGAGTCATATGGAGAAGATATTGGTGAAACGGAGACTGAACGCTCCAGTCATAGCTCTGGAGATGAGTTTGACGATGATTTTATTGATGATGGAGAGCCAGAAGTATTTCCCCCATCTTCTTCACTTGGAGTGCAAGGCAAGTGTTGGTTTTTTTTTAATTGTGTTTTCCTCTGATTTAGCTAAGATAATCATTTTGTAAAGACTTGGGAGAAAATACAACCATTGTCGCCTCTGATCAAAAAGAGTATGAAGATCACGTAAAATTTGGGACTAAATGTAGGTGCGTTAGTTAGCCTAGAAACTTAACAAGAAGATTAAATTCTATAGTTTACAAGTTTATTTTGATGTCTATGTAGAAGAATATGGGGTTCAGCATCCTAAAGTTATTAATTTTGAAGGCTCGTTACAAAGATTGCATCTTTTTTTTTTGCGTCTGTTTTTCATCAGTTAATTTTGTAAATTGGAAAGCCAAAAAGCGGTTCCAGAAGAAGCATCTTGTGATAGATTCAAGTAGTGATGATTGCTTAAAAAATTGGCAGTCATTTTGGGAAGATGAAGACCTGCCTCGTAAGACGAGTCAAAATGCCAAAACTTATGGCCTCAATCTCTTAGAACCAACGAATTCTGAGAACAAATATGACAAAAGAATATATTACACTATTCAACTGTCGAGTGAGCCAAATAGGTATTTATTAGTTCTATAGATCATATGCTATTTATACAACATATTTAATTTTATTCATTAGTTTATAAACAATTTTTTCTTTTTTTAATTTAAGTTGTGTGTGTTGTCTCACTGGGCAGGGATGTGGCGAAGTGTGCCCTCGGTGATGCTGGCAGCGTAAAGAAAAAAAACAGAAAAAGAATGAAAGTTGATTCTATAAACAATGGAGTGGATAAGTTGAATGGAACAGTATTGCAAGATGACAAGTAAGGTTTTATTTTTATCATCTATGTTTTGCTTTGTAATGGCTTGAAAGTATTTGAATAAAGATAAATTGCGTTCATTGAAGAAATGCTGTGTATTGCAGAGTGATTATAAAATGATAATAAAATTTGTAGGATCTCAAAAAACCAGGAGTTATTTGCTGGTGTCGGCATCTCTGGTTTAGGAATTACAGGCGACAATTTGGTTGTTGAGAAATTGTCCTCTCGTAGGCCTGGTGCGAAAGATGCTGTTTATTGTAATAAAGTAAGGGTTTGTGCCTTTTCGTGCTTTTCTTCTTCATGTATCCGGTTCATCGATCTGCATGTGAGCTCATTGCCATTTTGCTTCTTCTCATTTTTTGTATATTTAAGAGGAATACTAAAATTTATTCTTTGAGCTTTGATATGACTGTTGTAAGCGTAATTGTGACGTATTTGATCAGTATTTGGAGCTGAAAACAAAATGTAAGCTGTAGGTATTTTCTGTGTATCTGTTTGATTTTTGGGAATACCTTTTCTCACAACGATATCTACATAGGAATGTAAATTGGTGAGAAGAGAAGGCTCGTTATTTCCCCTTCAATGGGGTATTTACCTTTTGCATTTGTTATTCATTTTGTTACATACCCGATCATTTTGACGCGTATTATTATTTTATGCTCCTTTGCTAGTTTTGGGTCAGAAGATGTGGGAAGCGTACCAAAAGACTCTTATCTACAATACGACATTGAATTGGTTGATGTTCTCTAGGCATTCAAACATACAGAGGAAACGATGCTGTAATTTTCTTTTGAAAGAGTTACTTTTTGGGAGGTCATTTTTAGCAAGTGGTGATTGCTTGTGTGCATAATTAAACTGGTTGACAGGAGAGTTCGAATTGTGTCAGTGGACAGTTTCTATTACTAAGCCACAGTCGGTTATCTTCTTCTGTAGCATCAAGTCATCAGCATGAGAAGTCTGTTCTCTTTTTTTGATGTCTCTTAAGAAACTAGTTGAAATGGATTTTTCTTCCATTTTAAAGCATTTCATGTTCTTAATAATTTTTTGTTATCTATTTTTATTACTAAAAGGAGGCTCAAATAAATTAATAAAATTTTTGGTCCTCTCTTTTTGCCCACCTCTAATTAAAAGTAAGAGGTTTGACTAATTAAACTATATCAAAAACATAATAAATTAAATTATAATAATAGAAATTTCTTTTCCAACGAATACACCTCGCTTTCAAATGTTCAGCGTGCTCGTGGATGCAACCTTGATCGTCGGATGGTTAAAGACATCCACGGCTTGTAAAAGCAGGCAACTTTTAAGTTTTATTTCTTATTCTACCCTTTTATATCATCATATCAAGAAAGACAGCACAAAATCTTCTGCAACGACAAAAAATCATGGCACCATCTTTACTTACCCAATGTCGGATCAATTCTGCACAACAAAACAGCCATTCAATTTTTATAAAAATGCGTAGCATTTGTTTCCCTTCTATTCTATTAACTTAATTTTTTATTTTATTAATATTCGGCAAATAAGAGGCTTTGGCGTATGGCAAAAAATATTGAACTTTTTTGTCAGTTTTTATCATAATTATTGGCAACCCATGAAATGATTTTTTCCCTCAGAATTAGAAGCATAGAGAAGGGTGATTCCTTTTATTCAAAGCAATATATATCAGAAAGACAAACTAAGTGCGTGAGTCAACAACCGATAAATAACAACTCTCAGCATTGAAAAAAAAAAACTCTCTTTGCTAGACTATGGACATCAGAAAGGTATGATAAAATATGTATGTATAATAACCATCCATGGTTTCAATTGCATTGGTTCCAGCTTATTCAATACAAAACTTCTGAGAAGTGATGCTGATATCTCCAAAACCTTCGTACCATGATTGATGAAACTTCAATCATATTTTACAATCTCTCCTTTCCTAAACGAAATTCGAAAATTTATTCCCTCTTTAAAAACATAGAACTAATCTTTAGAGTCCAACATTGAAAGAAAACATTTCAACTCATATGTGGAGGACAACGATCAAAAAAATGGCTAAACCTGTACAAGGAAGCTATAGCCCCTGAAGGAAACGTTTCTAAAATAAGCGGTGAAGAGATGAATCGTTTTTCACCAAATAGTTTACTAATGTAAAACTTGCGGCTCGAGCCAGGGTTTTATAGTTGCCAAACGGTCGATTTGATCGTTGTCCGATCAGTTTAGCTTACAAAACACATGTGCAGGGCCACGGCTGCCGTGTGTTCGTGCTATGAGGGTGCATATATACCCGAGTATATGATGATAGTATCAGATACGTAGACTTAATTATCAGTATATATAAGAGTATGCCTTGTTAATTTATTTTGCACAATGGATAATAGAAATTAGATTTAGCCCGTTTATTTTATTAGGTGCAATGGTATAATTTTTAGTTGGGTTGGTAGCTTTTAAAACATGTCATTCGACAGATGTAAGTTTATTTTATTCTTATTTTTATTTTTGACTCGCATTTATGACACGTTTGACTAATGTTTATAACGTGTTTGACTCATTTTGATAGCCTTTAGATAACTTTTAGGAGTCTTTAAAAATCATTTTACACTTAATTAGTTTTATCTAGTTGAGTGTAAAATTTTAAGAAGGAAAAAATGAAACCCCAAAATTATACCCCAACCTCACTTTTTTTTTGTACCCTACTCCATCGACAACTTGTCCCCCCTCTTCACGTCACTGCAACTGGAGACCCAGTGTAAAACCCACAAGTCGAGTTAGGATTTTATATTCAGAACTTGTCGGTTCGACCGCTATTTCAAGTCGAGTTTGTTTCAGAACACATGTACTGAGCCGATGCCGGTCGCGTGTATTAGGTATGAGGATCATGTGTACCCAAATATATGATGATAACGTCATAAATACAACAGAAAAGAATGAGTTATCAGAATCTATGGAAGTATGCAGTATATATATATATTTTTATTATATATAGTGGATCGTAGAATTAGTTTTAGGCCATTTACCGCGTTATGACGCGTTATGGGCAATTTTGGGTGGGTTGATAGTTGTAGAGCATGTCATTTGGATATTGTGATGTTGTGTTATTTTAGGAAATTTTCCCCGATTATAACTATTTCGATTTAGATATTATTCTTAACTCGAGCTGGAGACGAGTCAAGTAATATTTACGAGGTTGCCACTGAGCCTTTTCTTCACCCCAAACCTTTTCTTTTCCAATCCAAAATCCTAGCCGCCTCCCCAGTTGTGGCCGCGGCTGTCTCTGCCGGCGCCGCTTGGCCGTCGACCGACACCGCTTCGCCCCAACATGCCGTCACCGTGCTGTCCCGGCTATGCCAGGCCATAGTCCGGCCTTCGCGACGAGAGAAACGACCGTGGTTGCGCGGTGCTCGCGTCGCTGATCGGCCACTGGCGACCGTTGCCGTCACCTTTCAGTGGTCGCCTCGGCGTTACCTACCCCCCACGACCTTCCCTGACCAGATCGGGACCGATCGCCTCCGAGGCCGGCCGGATCTAGCCACCCACCACCAGCGGTGTTGTTTTGCCATTTTCTGGCAAGCCACCACCTCCAGCGGCCACGTCGACACCACAGACACATCGGGCTTGCCGAGCTGGTTCCAATGGTACCCAATACCACCACTATCCGGCCAGTAGAGGCCACCGGTGATTGTCGTCGGAAAACCGTCAAAAAGTCATCAGAAAACCACTAACCCCACCGGAAAATAGCCAGAACTTGCCGGAAAACTGGATTGATGGAATTCGCCCAATCTTCTGCTGAGTTCATCCAGTCAAACCTAATTGATCTTCGGACGCCGCCGAGCGCCGAATTCTATGTTCGAGACGCACTCATAATGAAACCCTAGCCGTTGCGATTGTCGACGACGCGAGGTATAATTACCTCTAATTTGATTATTTATAGCTGATGATTATTAACACAACATGTCAGGATTTATTAATTGATGTAATTAAGGCCTAATTACTAATGAGATGATAAGTGACATGGTTTGATGAATTGTGAATGAATGATTAAGTGATCTAACGAGGTAAATGGAGTATGAGCATGATAGTTGATTAGGATGCAATTTACAAAAACACAATAAAATTAGTATGAAGAGGATGACTTAGAATTATTTACACCAATGATTGTTGATTTCCTTAACTGATGATGATTGCATTGTATGTGATAATTAGGATGAGTTTGATGCATCATTTATTTAGTGGGCGTTAGCTTTTAGATTTGATGTGTAGGTACGGAGTAGGAGCTCACCGCCTAGGCGCGATGACACGCTTGGAGCTTCTACCAAGTCCGTTAGGACTCGTTTCTATTTTACACTCTGTCTATTGTATATTTGATTTTCACTTGCAGGATGAGTTATGTGGCGTTTTATCGGATCCCACTTAACTTGGGCCATTTAGCCGAACAATTTTCCGGATTAATAACCCTTGAGGATGAGATCCCTTGAGAATGATTTCGAAAACAAGATCCACCACAAGTTGCCTTCGAGCCTATTATATAAATCCCTTCCTAGGCCTATATATATATATTTATCGAGTTTTTAGTAAGACGAGAGATGGAGAAATCGACTGTACATACCATGAGTGGATGTCGTGAAAGTCAAAGCGGGCGCTGGATTAGTGCAGCGGACTGTTCCATTCTCGAGGGATCCTGACAACTCGCGTTTGAGTTCCTCACATCCAATGAACGTGGAGGTTTATGGGTACTGTTTAGTACAGCGCATGTCATGACTTGTGGTTCAAAGGGTACTGAAGGCAACTGCCTGAGAGTACTCGGCCTTTGTGCTCAAGGCCAGGAGAAATATGGAGGTAAGGAGAGGGCTTAAGATTTGAGACCAGAAAATGAAGTACGAAATGCCGAGTGAGGTAACAACAGTATCAGATCAATCAGTTTGGGATGCTACCGGGTTTGCAACCCAATGGGTCCTCAGTAGGTGCCCTTCAGAGAGTTCACGAGGAGTATATATGGATTTTCTTTCATATGAGAGTTTGTTCTCATAGCCAATTTGTTATTAGTTATTTTCTAGACCAGTAACACGTTACTGACGGTTTTGTACTATTTGTAGGTGACAAATATGAGACGGAAGTGCTAGCCTGGACGAAGGAGCAATGAGGTATTTTTCACACACACATGTTTTGGGTGACTGAATGTTTAATATTCTGTTCATGATTTTATTATGTTTGAACTAATGTGACGTAATGAAAAGTATGATGATTTGATTAAATGTTAAGACATGATGCCATGATGTGAAAAATGAATAGAGGGCATAGGTGGGCTGAGACCCAAGACTCAGAAAAAGATGTGTACAGTATATTAGAATTACGTATGAATAAAGTTGTTGATTTATAGTTATATATATTTGCATATGTTGATTTGACAGGGTGGCTCCTAATTGCATTTTTAGGGAAAACTATGTCTGTTATATTTTAGAATTTTTATTAATTTTTATCGTAATTATATTGGTGTGTAAATTAGTTTGCATGACATCTATATAGTATCTTGTTAGGAATTTATGTATTCATCCATGTATGGCAAGTTGTATCTTCATCTTAAGATGCCGAGATTGGATCTGTACAAGTTAGGTTCGGGTTAGCTAACCTAACCGGGGCCCGTAACATGTCGGTTTGGTTCACGAGCATGAACCAAATTTGGGGTGTCACAGAATTGGTATCAAAGCCACTCTCAGTCGATTAAGATGAAAGATACTGTTTTAGGTGATGTGTGTGCAAAAACTACTCTGATTCAAGCTGGCAAGTATGTTTCTATTCTTTTTCTTTACATGCAGATTTTATCATATGCTAGATGCATAACACTATTTTTTGGGTGGATCAGAATTAAGAACCAGCCTTTATTGAGATGACGGGTTAATTCCATGGATTCTATTAGGTTATTAGATTATTGCTTAGTTGGATGTGAGTAGCGTATGTGGTAGTGTTAGCAGAGGTAGAATGGGTATAAGATCCCATCTTATACCGGATCCAGATGTCAGGACCACCATTGCCTATAAGATTTAATATTTGACAGGATTCCACCAAAAATAAGGTACTAGATTAGTGATTATCATTCGAGGATCAGTTAGCACTGTGAGGAGTAACCACTTCAAATTTTAGGAGACAAGTGTGGGTCCAACATAGGTCACCATGGTACATGTCAGCACCATGATCCAAACCCCTCTGGATCAGACACACATGGTTGGACAACATGAGCATAGTGGTAAGCAGCCACCTCTAGGGAAACAAACACATAGAAGATGACATGTCAGAGACAGTAGTAGATTATGATCTATACGATTAGGATTAGATTTTTTGCATTTAGATAATAGTGTTTCCGATAGAGTGCACCACCACCGACCGAGCACACAACCGCGGACCGAGTTGCACAACCACCGACCGAGATGTACAACCACCAACCGAGTGCACCACCACCGACCGAGTTGCACGACCGCCAACCGAGTGTACAACCGCCGACCGAGTGCGCAACCACCGTCCGAGTTGCACAATCACCAACTAAGTGCTCAACCACCGACCGATTTGTACGACCACCTACCGAGATGCACTCCCACCGACCGAGTATGCACTACCGCTGTCCGTGAGTTGCTCATCCCCTGACCGAGTAGATTAGTTAGATCTTAGTAGGGTCAGAATTTGAGGAACAGGATATAGCTACAGCGACATCAGTGGGACAAAAAAGTTATGAAAGATGAGGTTATTATGAGGAGATGACATAGGGTCCGACTTTACGGTTCTCTTGCAATCATTGTCTTGACCCGACACCATTGGGTTAGATAGTGACAGATAACCCAATGGTGTCGGGTTAACCCAATCAAGCACCATTAGTGACAGTCTCACGGGGATGCGCATGGACAGAGTCAAAACATGACAATTGACCCCCAGATGGGATAGTCACATTGATCAGATTGTTCAGACAACACAATAGTACATCCATGGACCCACAACTGGCATACACAAACAGGATGGGTAGTGTAAAACCCGTGACTCGAGTCAGGGTTTTATTATAGCGAACCGGTCGGTTCAACTGTCGATTCGAGTCGAGTCAGTTCATAGACCGCACGCTGAGTCGAGACCGCCGTGAGTTATGAGCGATGAGAGTCACGTATACTTGAATATATGATGATAACGTTGAAAAGATGATGTGAGATGAGTTATCAGAATGTATGAAAGTATGCAGTAATTTTTCATTTTATTGATTTGATCGTAGAAATAGTTTTAGGCCGATTAACGCATTAGGATGCGTTATTTGGTAGTTATGGTGGGTTATTAGTTATAGATCAT
>JAVDBV010023046.1:869-16068 GCA_032619315.1 Piper longum
AAGATCCACACCAAGTTGCCTTCGGGCCTATTTTATAAATCCCTTCCCAGGCTTATATATATTTTTATTGAGTTTTCAGTGAGACGAGAGATGGAGAAATCGACTCCACGTACCATGCAAAGGATGTCGTGACAGTCAAAGCGGGCTCTGGATTAGTGCCAACGGACTGTTCCATTCCCGAGGGATCCTAACAACTCCGCGTTTGAGTTCCTCACACCCGGAGAACGTGGAGGTTTACGGGTACTGTTTAATACAGCGCATGTCATGACTTGTGGTTCAAAGAGTACTGAAGGCGACTGTCTGAGAGTACTCGGTCTTCATGCTCAAGGCCAGGATAAATATGGAGGTAAGGAGAGGGCTTAGGATTTGAGACCAGAAAATGAAGAAAATATCAAGAGATGCAACAAAAGCAGCAGTTCAGTCAGTTCGGGACGCTACCAGGTCTGCAGTGCAGTGGCTCCTCAATAGATGCCCTTCAGAGAGTTCACAAGGAGTATATATGGATTTTTCTTTCATATCAGAGTTTGTTCTCATAGCCAGTTACTTATTAGTTATTTTCCAGGGTGGTAACACTCGTTACTGATGGTTTTTGTACTTTATGTAGGTGATGAGTATGATTAGTCTTCTGCACATACACACATGTTTGGTGAATGATTGTTTAATATTTTGTTTATGATTTTATCGTATTAGTAGTAATGTGAGGAAATTAAAAGCATGACGATGAGATTAAGCGCTGAGAAATGATGAGACAATGTGAAACGTGAATAGATGCACAGGTGGGCTAAGACCCAAGTTTTCAGAATGAGTTATAGTAGATCAGATTGCGTGAATAAAGCTATTGATATATTTATACTTGTATGTTTGTACTTTTATTATTTGGATAGGGAGGCCCTAATTGCACTTTTAGGGGAGACTCTATCCGTTTTAATTTAGAACTTTATTTGAATTTATTGAAATCATGGTTTTTGTATGAATTGAGCGTCATGTCATCCATGTAGTATCCTATTAGGGTTTTATACATTTCACATATACATGGCAAATCGTATCTTCATCTTAAAACATCGAGATTGGATCCGCAACAGTTAGGTTCGGGTTAGCTGACCTAACCGGGGCCGTAACATGCCGGTTCAGTTCACGAGCGTGGACCGGATTTGGAGTGTTATAAGTAACTATGTGAGGTGGCTCGTATATGTAAGGTGGAAAATATTTTAAAGTTTAGAGTTTGAAACTTACACTATATGTGATATGCGACATTATATAAGATGAAAATCAATAGTATAATGTTCAGGCAGGGGATTACCGCCTGCGTGAATCAGTCTTCGCTTCGTTGTCGAAATAGTGGGTTCAGTGGGACCAAAGGCTTCCTTACCACGCAAAAAAATTGCGCGAGTAAAATAAAATGCTTAATCTAGAAAAAACACCCAAGATTTTTTACGTGGTTCTTTTGAGTTCAATTCGATTCCTTAAGTCACTCCACAATGACTTGATAACCACGAATTTATTATATTCCTTGAATTTTGTCACCTTTAAATACATTTGTCTTTGAGATATTCGAATTCAATGCTTTGGTTTGTCCCCTTCTTGTCTTCAAATATTCAAAATAACCTTATCACTACGTCTGGAGCATCCAAAAATGGTGGGGTTGCAAGTTTTATCTTAATTCGAAGTCTAGAAGGACTTCAAATTATTTATGGAGTGATAATGGACTGAATCGGATTACTTTGGGCTGGTTCAGAATAAATAAATGTTGGACCGGGCTTGCTAGCACATGAGGCCTTACTGTTGTCTCTTCGTGCACAAGTTCCAATCGGGGTTGTGGACATGGTTGTGGATCCAGGTCTTAGGTGACCCATTCATTAGGTAGCTTCTTAGGTCGCGGACATGAACGAACTTACGAATGTGATCAATAGCAAACAAGCCCGATAGACCTGACTACGGCAGCATTGCAACACCGCTTTGGTGGGCTCCGATGACGGCTCTTTCGGCTGCTGATGCTGGCGGCGATTGCCCAAAATGGTAGATCTTTGACTGGTGAGGCTTTCTGTGATGATCTCCTGGCCAGATGTGGCCATGGGCGGCAGCGACAAGGTTGAAAAGTTTAGGCTGAACTGATTTTTGGGCGTGCTCTATCACCATTTTTTGGTGACAGTATCGACTTTCTGTGGCCGTACTTGATTTGGGTTTGTACTCAGAGACTAGGGCGATTGATTGGAGGCGGCGACTTGTCCTGCGGTGACTCCGATCGATTGGGCAGAGACTAGAAAGATGGCAGAATGATGCTGCTGCACTACTCCAGCATGCCTCTTTTGGACAATTTTCCAGCAAGGGCGATGCTCTTTGGTCATGGTGCTCTGTCTAGATTTGTCCTCGATGTTGCGGAGATTCTGGTGGAAGTAGTTTTGTGGCTAGTGGTGGCCTGAGCTGGCCAGATGGTGGTTTCAAGTTTGAAAATGCACTTTAGAAAAAACTGACCCTTTCTTCTCTGATTGAGTGCTTCACGGTGAGATTCTGACGTTGTTGGGCTTCCTTGGCAACAGGTCTCAACTTGGTTCTGTTCTTGGCTATGAGGATAATCTAGTGAGGGTTAGGGTGTGGCCAATGATGGCTTGGATCGACAGAATGGAGGCTGGAAAGAAGGCTGCTTGATGGCACTTCACAACTCTGACTAGCACCTTCTCAAAGCTTTTCAGGCGACGGCAGGCTTCTCTGGCTAGGTTGTGTAGGGGGTATTCCAAACTTTGATATGAGGGGTATGGGATCGCTAGAAGTGGATTTTCAGCGCGGGAATCCTCCCCTTTCTCCCATCTCTTCTTCCTCCCTACTTCTTCTTCTCTCAGCAGTGAGCCCCCCACTTCAAATTCCTCCGAAGAAGCTCTCGGTTGGGCGGTGTTGGGGAGCACTCCAAGGTTGGAAACAATGGGTTCGCCGGAGATGGATCACTTGCGAGGGGCCCCTCCCATTCTCCCCTCTCCTTGCCTACTTTTCTTTTTCAATTTTCTTCAAATCAACGAGCCCCCCCTTCTCCTTCCCCGTTTGGGTTTTTATAAATGTCCAAAGGAATTTCTTAGTTCCACAATTTGAACCTTCAAATCAAACCTTATCAACCTTCTATCTTGATTTATTTTTATTTCCTCCTCGTCTTTTGAAGCTGCCAGGACCAAATCATCGAGGATAGGAGAAGGAGGTGTATATGGGTTATCGGACCCGAACACGGTAAAAATGTTCATGTTTGTGCCTGTTCATCAACCCCCTCGCCAATTTTTCACAAATTTGAAAGAATAATCAGAAAAATATAACTTGCATTTTTTTTCTTTGATCTTTTTTTTGCATGAGCTAGTATAGGGTGACCACTCCTGGGTCATTGTGTGGTAACTGACTATCATTTTGATCTTGTGGAATGACTTCTTTACTTAGCAACTGTGGTCTCCAAATCCAAACGGTTTTCCTTCTGCTTTGTAGATTTTACTGGCAATGGGAGACTGATAGATTTGTTTCTACTCTCATCTATGGCTTCTTGTTCGGGGCATCAAGTTTCTTTGGCGACAAGCTTGCATTGTGTCTTTTTTTTTTCTTCGATAGTCTTGAGGTGACCTTATTCTTTTGTAATACCCCCTACTATTTGTTGAATTGTTTGCTCTATCTCTTTCAACCGTATTCTTTTGTAATATCTCTTACTATTTGCTTGCTCTATTTTTTCAATGTCGTCTTGGGTGCTGAACTTGATGTCTTCGGTAACACAAAGAAGTGAAAGCGAGGAGTTGATCATGTTCTTGTGTTGAACTCCTCTTGCTCTTCGAGTACATTCGCCAAGTCTTCATCGTTGGTGATTGTGATAAGGTACTTCAAGCTTTTATTGGTACTTGACACTTAATTATGAAAGGATTTCTGGTACAAAATGTACTCGAGATTCGGGTGACAAGACTTGAAAAAGAGCAATCACGATCCACTGCAACAAGTTGTATGTCTCCTCCAATGTAATGTCACATCCTCCCTCAGGCGAAGTTTTATTTTTCCATGTTGCATTGAATTATTCGACTTGACTTCCACTTGAATTGAAGTTATTTCGACAACAAGCTGGTCTTCCATCTTCTCTTTATTAAACTTCTTTCCTTTGCAAACTCTTGCTCTTTGATCAGCTTGAACTTCAAATTTTTACATTGATGGAGGTGTAGGGAATACTTTCTTCACTCCTTTGGTGGAAGCAGGTGGCACCTCCATATCTTTGACTTTAACTATATGGACATCCATTTCCTCTCCTTGTTTCTCTTTTCCTTTATGAGATTTCTTCAGTGAAGGTAACTGGCTCATTGTCATCACATTAGTAGCTAAAGCTTTATACTTAGTATCGTCTTTGTTAAGCAACTATTGGATCTTCTCTATCACGTTTTGGCATTTCACCATTGGATGACCTAACCTCTAGTGAAATCGACAAAAGTTTTCATTATTTTCATCTTCTGGCTTCAGTGGATTCTTTGGAGTCCATGACGTGATCTTTATTTTGCTCTTCAACATGTCTAACCATCTCTCAGTATCTCTAATGTTGAAGGTGTAATCTTCTATACTTCTCCATTCACGCCGTTGTCAAGACTTTCGGGGTGCATGTCTTGAATTTTCACTTTCATTCTTCATCTTCACTTGTCAATCATGATCCATGTGACTAAGCTCGGTGACTTCATTTCTTGAGGCTCCTTCATTCTTTATCTAAACCGAAATTCTGTTAAGTTCCTCATATATCAATATTCTTTCAAAGAGTTATTCAAATATATTGCATTGTGCACCACTTAGGAACCATGCTAATGATCCATCATTCATTGCACATATATTCAACGGTTCTTTGATATCAGGAGTTTCTTTCATTTGATATGACAGACTTCTAAATCTTTTCACATATATAGCAAATTCTTCACCTGACTCTCTGACATTGTTTTAAATGTTCAATCTTTATCGGGATCTCTATTAACTGAAAGTGGGCTGTGAATTGTTCGATGAGTTCTTCCCATGAGTTGATTGATCTAAGTGGACGGTTGTTGAACCATCTTAATGCATTGCCGCTGAGAGATGATGGGAATTGTTATATTTTAGCTTTCAATTTTTTGAGATTGCTTCTCACTCAATCTCAAAGATTGTGATGTGATCTTTAGGGTTGTCATCTCCATCAAACTTTGTGAAGGTAGGAGGCTTTTACTTCTTAGGCAAAATAACTATGCAGACTTCATTAGCTAGTGGGCAGAGACACTTTGTCGCTTAAGTTGATTCTTTGTCTTTCTTTCCAATCAAATCAGTGATAATTGTAGCTTGTGCATTCATTTCGGCTTTCAACTCTTCATAACAAATGTCTGACATTGGCGCTACTAGCATGGTTAGCGATTTGACTTGTGACTGGCTTGTTGGTAAATTTGTAGTAGGAGTTGGCATTTGATTTATTGGCATTTTTGGGATGGGAATCGTGGTTTTGATTGATGGTGGGGACACCATTAAAGCTAGTTGTTGGGAGCATGTAGATTCATACCACTAGTACAAGTATGATGACCGGTAATATGGTGGCTGTGGAAGCCACGATGAGTGAGGGAACGGACTGTGCTCGGTTCGACATGAGTGTGACACTTGGAAGTGTTGTGCCCAAATCTGTTAAGGCGGTGAAGTTGATGTTGTAAATTCTTGGTGGATGGACTTAGTACCCAAAATCTAAGAAAAAATGTTAATTTCATGAGGGATGTTGGCTTCATCCCTCAATATTGTGGTAGTTGTTTTTGTAGCTGGGAATGAGGTTGATACAGTTGGACTTGCAGAGGTTGAAGGCATTTGTTTGACCTCCAAGGGTTGGTCCATTATATGACGTTGGGTGGGATGGTCATCTTCTCGTCTCAACGAGCTCCCGATTGTCGCATTAGCCCATTGTGTCTGGGCGAGCACTTGTTGCATCATATCTTCCAGCTGGTCCCGAGGGAAGTTGCCAAAAATATGTTTGGGTGTAGGATTGTTGGCCTTGTGAATTAGCCTTCACTTTGTTGTCGAAATAGTAGATTTTGTGGGACCAATAGCGCTCTTGCGGAACAAAGAAGTCGTGCGAGTTAAATAAAATGTCGAATGGAGAAATAACACCTAAGATTTTTTTTATATTTTCTTAGGGTTCAATTCGAATCCCTCGGTAAGTCCATGGTGGCTTGATAATCAAAAAATCACTATTTTTCTTGATTTGCACACTTTATACAAAATAGTGAATTTTTTTGCCTTTAAATAAATTCGTCTTTGAAATCTTCGAATTCAATGCCCTAGTTCATTCACTTCTTATTTTTAAATGTTCAAATAACCTTACCATTGCCTTCGAAATGTCCAAAAATGATGGGGTAGCAAGGTTTGTCTTAATTTGAAGTCTGGAAGGCCTCAAATTATTTCTAGAGTGATAATGGACTGAATTGGATCACTTCAGGTTAGTTTAGAATAAATAAATGCTAGATCAGGCCGGGTAGCTCATGGATTCTTGCTTTTCTCTCTGCGTGCACTGGTCTGCGGGTGGTGCACGGTGGGCGGGTGTTGCGGGTCCTGGTCTCAGCGATCCGTTCGTTGGGTAGCTTCTTAGGACGTGGACACAAAAGACTTTGCGGACACGATCAATAGCAAATGAGCACAACGAATCTAACTATGGTGGCGGTGCAATGCTGATTTTGGTAGCTCCAACTACGGCTTTTCCTGCGGCTGAGGCTGGCAGCAATTGCCCAAAACTGTAGATCTTCGACTGGTGAGGCTTTCGGTGATGATCTCTTGGTCGGACGTGGCCGTGGGTGGGCTCTATCACCATTTTGCGGGTGACGATAGTGGCTTTTTGCGGTGGTACTCGATTCGATTTGGGTTTATATCCGGAGACTAAGGCGATCGATTGGAGATGGCAGCTTGTCCAGTGGTGGTTCTAGTCGATTGGATGAAGACCACAAAGATAGCGGAATGCTATTGTTGCATTGCTCCAACATGCCTCTTTTGGGTGGTTTTCTTGCTAGGGTGATTCTTTTCAGTCGTGGAG
The DNA here is from genome assembly GCA_032619315.1 of Piper longum. NCBI lineage: Eukaryota > Viridiplantae > Streptophyta > Magnoliopsida > Piperales > Piperaceae > Piper > Piper longum. The sequence goes on from JAVDBV010023046.1 coordinate 7,888, forward strand.
CTCGGTTTGGATTTGTTCTCGGTGTCGAGGAGAGTCCCGTGGAAGTAGTAGCGGTGGTCTGGGGTGGCCGAACTGTGGCTTCCAACTTAACGACGCATTTCTAATTGCTAATCCTCGGCAACAGATCTCAGCTTGGTTATGTTCCCAGCTATGAGGAGGATCCAGTGAGAGTTGTGGTGTGGGCGGTGATGACATGGATCAACGGAACGGAGGCCGGAAAGAGGGTTGCTTGATGGCAGTTCATAACTCCAAGCAACACCTTCTTGAAGCTTTTCCAGCGACGGCAGGCTTCTCCAACTGGGTTGTGCTGTGGACACTCCAAACTTTGATATGGGAGCTAAGGGGTCACTGGAAGTGGATCTCCAGCGAAGGGGCTCCTCCCCTTTCTCCCTTCTTCTTCTTCCTTTCTTCTTCTTCCTTTCTTCTTCTCTTAGCAACAACGTCGAGGACACTCCAAGCTTGGTTATGTTCAATTTTCTTCAAAGCAACGAGCCCCCTTTTCTCCATCACTGTTTAGCTGTTCATATACATACATATAGGGGAACCATAATTTAAGCCCTCAAATCATACATTCTCAACCTTTTATCTTTATCTCTTTTTATCTCCTCCCCATTTTGTGTAGTTGTTGGAACCAAGTAATCGAGGATAGGAGAAGGAGGTGTATATAAGTTATCGGACCCAAACATGAAGAAACATGTTCATGTGCCCGTTTATATAAACATATATGTGCAAAAAAAATAAAATTGAACAAAATGTAAATGTGATTATTCAAAAAGACAAGCTAGTTGCTTGATGAGCTAGTTACATTCCGCCTTATATGACTAACTACACATTATTAAATGGTGGAAATTTTATTAGCAACTTTAAAATATGTGTGAAGAAATGTTTTTTTTTATTTTAAAACCCATTGGAAAAGATCAACACAAGCTTTAACTCTTTCTTTTTATATTTTGAGGCAATTCTAAACTAAACTCGTACCCATCTTATCTACACACACTCACGCACATCTACCCATGTATAATGTTAAACAGTGTACCCATTATCATACCTGATTTATAGTAGTTCAACTAGGTCAAACCAAGTTAAATTAAATATTTTATTAAATATTTAAAATATACTTTATCATTATTTTATTAAATACCGGTTAAGATACCCTAATTTTTAACAAAAAATCAGGTTTTGTAGACAATGCATATTAAAAAATTAGGTATAGATTAAAATGGTACAAATCCTTAATGAATAGGTTGCATTTTTTTGACAAAAATTGATTACTTCATAATTTCATACATAAAGAATCACCATTGTTGTTTCTAGAGAAATAGAAACATTCATGTAGTACGTGTTAACTTATATGAGTAATGTTGCGTGCACCATCAAAACATCGCCACTTTGAATTGATTGACTTATATAACGAGCCACTTGGATCGTGCTTGCATCTCAATATATTTGGGCTAATCAAATATAACGTTGGAAAAAGTAGAAAAAATTTTAGTGGTGCACAAAAGATTTTCAAATTTATATAAAAGTGAGTGATTAACATCTGGTTTCTTGTTGGGTTTAAGCCGCCCAGTGACGGACAAACTAGCCATGATTCCTGAAAAATAACCTGCTATCCAGGTCCCCCAAGCATATATTACGTCTACTTTACGCAGGCACATGTTTCAGGTGTGTTCTTCACTTTGTTATTGGTGAGAAAATAACTCTTCCTGCATGAGCATGACAAGCTGTTGGAACACATACAGCATAACTACAAGCTGGTAATCTCAAAATACCAGCCAACTACTTCCATCTTCTGTTCATTTCTCATTGATTTTGCTGTCAAATACTGACCCAAGAGCTTAGAAAGTTAGATTGTATGCTTTAATCTGTATTTTGAGATTTGTTATGATAAATCTGCTGTTAAATAATAATGCTGAATTTGATAGAGATTAGGAGAAAAAATCTTTACATTTTGCTGGATAATTTTCATTTCTTTACATTATACCCCCAGCCAAGAAACATTTCACTTGCCCAGAGAACTTCGAAACAAGGAAGACCACTGCAACTAATTTAGCTTATTAACAAAGAGAATATGCATAGATTTGCTGGGTATGGGCATAGTTTAACTGGTTTAACGTGCAAAACAAAATTTTAAAATTCACAGAGCTTTGTTCAATTCTCCATTATGAGATTGTTGCATATAGTCGTTGACTAATATCCACGGCAACCATCATCGCCGTCGCGCTATTTGCACCCTAGAAAACATTCCGCCATATTAAGCAGCAATATCTGACCACTTTTCTCTGACGCCCGGCAATCCCTCCAACCACAAAAAGATATGCAATATTACTTAGTGAGGTGAGGGGATGTGTGGCAGTCATCTCCTGGATCTTGATAACTTTAACATAAACTACACCCAACCATCCATCACACCAACTGAATTTCCACCACTATTCGCACCATCACCGTCATCATCACCACTACCAACATCACCATCATCATCCTCATCATCATCATCATTGCTGTAGTTGGCATCACCATTGGCATCATCATTATCATCATCATTATTCTTATCAGCCATAATAATGTGATCATCACTTCCATCATCATCCATGTTGTAGTCATCATCGGTGAAATCCTCATCATCAAAATCAAAACCGTCTCCATCATCGTCATCCGTATAATAGTTGAATGCAAAGCCATTAATTGGATCACGATATTTCACAATCTTTTGCACATAAACAGCAAAGAAATTAGAAAACAATATTAGCAATTATTATATGAAACTAAACAAAATCCAGCTGACCCTCCTCCACATTACTTACAAAGAGATTCGATCTAATATATCCTAAAGGAATCATGCAGGCACCTGGCTAAATGACTTCCACAGTTAAATAAACCAAAATTACAAGAAAAGATGGTAAATGACATACCTCATCAACATTTACGGGCAATGCAGATGGTTGGCTTGCTTTCGGTGTCCATATCTTTACATCATGTTCAAGTCCACTGCTAGCAAGGATGGTATCATGAGGATGCGGTTCAATACAGTTCACCACATGCTTGTCTCCTTCCATTGCTCGCAGAAGTTCTCCATCCTTCTTCCTCCAGATAAACATGTGTCCACAATCTGAGCCACTGACAACATACTCACCATAGGGACCGAAAAAATTTACACCCTTCACAGTGTCAAAATTTCTGTGGCCCTCATAAACTTGAGGCCCACACCCATTGGTGCCAATACCTAATTCACCATTCTTAGAACGACTAGAACCAAAAGATTCTGATGCTGAACTCGGATCAGGTCCAAGACCCATGTCTTTTGAAAAGAGATAAATCTGCTCATCATTATAGGAAACAAGTAACTCACTCTGCTCAGAAAATGATAACCCTGTTATACCAACTTGACCGTCTCCCACTAGATGTGTAGGGCAAAAGCAATCTGCAGGATGATCACTTCTAGAAGATCTGTTCCATTTACACTTGCGGATGTCATAAAGGCGAGCATACTCATCAGATCCCCCAATTGAAAAATAGCATGGGTTTCTTGGATTTATTGTAATAGCTTTGAGACTGACAATCAACCCGGAAGTTGATCTACTTGAAATGGGATAACAAGTGAACAGTTTGGTAGGCCTCCGTGTTCTCAAGTCAAACTGGTGAAAAAATTACATCATCAGCATCAGATTATAAGATAAAACAGTTCTCACAAGCACATATGACCCAGCTACAATGCCTTAAAGCCAGTTGAAGTACCAACTTCTGAAGAAGATAATGGCACGTGAAACTAAAAGCCCAACCAATTTAAGAATAGCAGCTTCTTCAGGTACATCAACATTTTATTCACAAAGTACAATAAACTACAATTAAGAACTTGTCAGCTTACGTGTTGAACTAGTCCATCTTCAGCACAGGTGTAGAAAATGTGAGGACTTCCAGGTTCAATGGCCAGCTTATGAGCACGACCATCATGTTTGCCTAATTTCACTATTTCCACACCACCACCTTCTTGTAGCTGAGTATATCTTATCTAATGAACATGGAAATTTCTGAAGTTCAGCAACCAAATGAACAGTAAGAGTAAACGGCCAACAGGAAATAATAGTTGAATTCAAATGATACAACTAATAATCCAGATGATAAAAAAAACATTCATATAGAAAATTTATCAGTATTACCTGTCCATCCGCAGCACAAGTTACAATTGATTGATCATTAGTAAAAGGCATGATTTTTGCTTGGAAAACATTGCTGATATGGCCAGTGTGAAATGACAATTTTAAAGAACCAGAATCCCAGTTCCATAACATCACCATTCTATCATCAGACCCTGAGACAAGAATATCACCCTCAGTATTGAAGCTCACTGTATTAACACATCCTCTGTGCTTGTCAAGCTTTTTATGGATAGCAAGTCTTCGAATAAGTTCCTGTTCCAAAGTAACTTATTTATAATTTGAAAATACAAGAAAGTTGCACAAATGTAATACATATCTAGAAAATAATTGCGTGATGAAAATAACCAGCTATGAGAGTAGTAACATCTCAAAAGAGGCAAGATAGAAGATTTCATCAGTGTTGATAGTGAATCTGGATGTGAAAATGCAGGTGACAAGTGGAAACATGGCATACCAAAAAAATCTTGTGATAATTTTTTAAAAATAACGTTATGCCACTCTATAAATTTGCATAGCAATCACCTGTCACACTCTACTTTCTAAACTTTCCCCAATTTAGCAATGGTATAAACATCAACTCAATATTATTAAGTGTTATTTTTTTGAGCTAAAAGGACAAGAATCTGCAGAAGCCAAGAATAACTAAGAATCTCAATAAACCTACAGACACAGATATGTTGCTTCAACAAAGTAAAATGAGCATTGAATGTAACACTCAAATAGAAACAAGACAAAATTGTTAAGTTGTCCTGCACATAATGGATTGGCGAGAAAAACTTGCCCATCAGAATTATGACTTTGAAACCTGGATGAAAAATGATAAATCTCCCCTTGGAGAACTGCTCATTGATCCAGCTCTCACAACGAATCAAATCAAGCACATCCTCATGCGCCACACTTGCAAACAAGAAATATACACTTGCAAACAAGAAATACCTTGTTGTCTTGAAAATGACAAGATCTTGAACTTCCTCGTATTAAGATTTTAATAGACATTTAAACTTCAACAATAATGTAGCATTTACTTGTACATGTTCCCAAAAAAAAATTATTCAAGTCCAACTCCATGTTCATTGTCCGGTAGACAGGCAACCTGTCAGCTTCAAGAGACTAGCTCTTGTTGATTGTCGGAAAGACAAGATAGGGGAAAAATGCTCAACCTAACTCAATTAAAACACAATAATCTAGAATCAGTTTTCTATGCCAAACGAATACAAAACCTTCCCACCTAATCGAGATGAGATATGCAAGTGATAATGTGGGTATCCTAACACTGTGATCGTAAATTGCTGTAAATAAGCCTGCGTATTAAACCAAAACAAAACGAAAGCAACATGGCCCAATTCATAATTTAACATAAACCCAAAATCAATCAACGCCACACTGCAATCATCAACACAGTTCTATTATTATCATAGGAAAATTAAAACAGAAGCAGCAGCAACATCGACCATCCCAATAGTGTAAAAAGGATTTTTTTTTTTTAAAAAAAAAAACCACAATAACCTCAGATGCGCCGACTCGATACGCAAAAGACCGGGGCTTGATCTCGCCCAATTCACGCTGCCACAGCTCGCCCAGACCCAGACCCATCCTCTTCCTCTTCCCACCAGTCATGACGACCACTTATCCCTTCTCCTCCCCCTGCCAATACAACGACCAGACAAGGATATAACAAAGACAAGCTAACAGAGACCCCAGGCAGAGCAGACGAATCCGACAGATAGATTCGAAGTGGCTGTTGGGTCGAGAAGGAGGTAGAGGAGAAGCTGGGAGGGTTCTGGTACGCGCGGGTCGGATGAATGCGGCGTTTCCAAGGGCGGCAACGTCGATGGTTTACACGTGGCGATGTGGCCTCGGCAAGGGAACGAGATCCCTTGAGTTGAACCCGGAATCCACTTTGTTATGCTTTCTTTTTTTTTTTGACTTTGTGTCATGCTTTGATGGTGCTCATTAGGGAAAAGCACAAATTATATGTAGGGTTTAGTTGAACCTTTATGTGTGTATCATAATTTTAAATATCATATCGGTTATTAACCGAATTTATAATTAATAGAAGAGATATTTAGTTCAACCAAGTTAAATTTGATTTAAAAATTATATATTAAATATAAAAAAAATATTTTATCATCAATATTTTATTAAATACAGGCTAAATTTGAGATTTTCTGTGACAATTGAATTTTATAAAAATTGTATATCTAAAAAGTGGGTATAAATTAAAATGAGATGAAAAATAAATAGTATAATATTTGGAGGTGGTATGTAATATATTAAGTATAACTCGGTGGTACGATATGATATTTAAAATTATATTGTATATATATGTTGGCTAGTGCATACTTAAAGTGATTCAGATTAAATAATTTATTATTAACCATCAACAAATTCTATGCAGTAGCTCTATTTTTTTCTCAAAAAATAAAAGGCACTATGCATATATAGATTAATACCGCAATGAATCGTTCAATCATATGATGATTATTGGTGCAAGTAAATCTAACTATACATTTTTAAGGTTATTCATCAAGTGAGTTCAATAAAGCTCTCGACTTAAATTTACAAAATTAAATGCACATCAAATTCAAATCGAGCTTAATAATGTTTCAAACTAATTTATGTTTTAGTTGAGCTTGAACCGGTTAAATTTATATTTACCAATAATTCTCTTTTATAAACCTACACCAAAGTTTTATTTGTAGGACCAAAATATAATACAAAAGTTGGCGCATTAAAACATTGTGTTTTTTATTTAAAATTATTATTAAGTAATTTACCATTATCCTCACCAATTTCTAGAAAAAATCTAAGATACATGCCTTCAAGTTTTTTTTTTAACATAAAGGTTAAAGTAGTTTTGAAGTAAAATGCGTGGAGCAAGCATGAGTCCGTATCTTTTATATCCGAGTTTAATCAAACTTGAAAATGATTTAAAATTTAATCCAATTTGAGCATGATCAAACTTTAAACCAAGCCAGTATGATGTAATTATATGATCGAATAGGCCAGAAATCTTTACATGTTCTAAGATCTAATCTAGGTCGTCCAATCACATGGACGGTTCAGATTTGATAACAAAAACCCTTCTTCCCCCACTTTCACCGGGGGCCAGCTTTCAACCACGCCCAACTAGGAGGGGCGGAGCGGAGGGGGAGGGGGCAGGGCGGGCAAAGGGGGAGGGGGAGGGGGGTGGGAGGATCTGATTGCCGCTGACCAGATCTGCTCGGTGATCGAGTTAAGTTTTTATTACGAAATAATTTAATAAAATAAAATAAATTTGTAATAAAAACTTGACTCGATCTCGACTCGACTTAATATTACGAAATATATTTTTTAAAAAATAAAATAATTTCGTAATATAAACTTGACTTAAGTTAATATTACGAAATAAATTTTTTTAAAAATAAAATAATTTTATAATATAAACTTGATTTAATCTTATAAAAAAATAAAATAATTTTGTGATAAAAACTTTACACAATCTCGTGCGCTGGAGATGTCATCCCTCCACCGCCGCCCAGTCGCGCTCCACCTCGCCGCCTGCCCTAGTCCACCCTCGCACCACGTACGGTCACCCCGCCGCTGCCCCATCACTGCCACCACCATCGTGATCGCCCCCACCCAACATTGATTGCCCTACACCGCCACGACCATCGAGGTGTGTTGGGGCGACCAAGGAGGCAGCCGTGGCAAGACGGGGCAAGCGGTGATAGCGTGTTTCCATTTGGCTATGTCCGACCATGTCAAGCTATCCTACGACTAAATTTGGCTAATGTGCGACCAAACAAGGTCGATGCCCGAGTGGCTGCCAACGACCGACACTGCCCTTCAATGGCTGTATTTAGATATTGGTCGTCTTTGTAATCGGCCAAGATCAAAATTTATTTATTTATTTATTTTAATAACAACAAATTTATGCCGTTCTTATAACGAGATGACCGGGTGTGAGTGCAGGGTAGAAAGGCTCACTTCGGCGCCATTATATATATATATATATATATATATATATATATAATGGCGCCGA
>JAVDBV010023213.1:0-10121 GCA_032619315.1 Piper longum
TTTCTATTATATGTAGGTGAGGTTCCCTGGAGTTGGCCAGCCTAGGTGCATGGATCAAACGACACAGTGGCGGTGGTGGCAGGGGCCCTATGTTATGTTGTTTGCTTTAAGCCTTATTTTGTGTGTGACTATATGACGGGCATATGCCCTAACTATGTGAACCTTGTATGATTTGAATGTATGCTATGATGGTTCTTCCAACATGTTTTATCTTTATGCTATTGTATTTTGCTGTGGAGTTATAATACTTTGGGGCAAGACTAACCATCATCTGCAAGGTATATAAGCCTCAGAGTCCTGGAACATGACGTGGAGCTAAGTCAGGTACATGAAACGTATTTGGCTGCAGCTGTCTGTGTATTAGAGCAACGTGGGTGGAGGAGCTTACAATTCACACCACTTGAAGACCCACGTGAAGTCCGGGTATTAAGGTTTGATGCCCTGATACTCGATGATGTTGTGTCATTCTCTGGCACTTTAATTATTCACATAGGGTATGTGGAACAGGTAACCATGACCCGTGTTTAAATACTCGCATCATCTCCATGTAACTAATAAGAAGACCTAAGCCAATCACCGAACTAAGTAGTAAGAATATGATACACGCAACAACATGCAACCTCAAAACTTTAGCGGGGGTATACTTCATCTACAGTTGGGAGTGATCATCACATTTTTTTTAAAGTCACCGCTCATAGTCGTAGGGGTGGTTCTACCTCTTTTACGACTAGGGGTGTTCATATAGGAATCATTTAAGTCTAAGATTCACCTTTGTAGTACAAACTCTGCACGCATTCTATGAAAACCAAACCTGGTGTCCGTCTTAAGCCTCCAAGGAGGGTTGAGATCTGCTTCCGTAAAGTCTGTACGCGATAATCCAATGATTAGTTATAATTTATAATATCACAATTCGGTCCATCCTTTCGGGCCGAATTGGGGTGTTACAAATAAAGAAATGAAGGAGAACTCCTTCAACCAATTAGTTGGTGGATGATCATCATGAATAACTGATTTTGCACTTGACCCATTCTTAGGTTGCCTCTCAAGAAGCACTTGGTTTAATGTCTATAGCTAGGAGCTAGTTTCTCATTCTTTATTTAATGTGATGGAGGACTTCCAAGGTTCCTCCCATTCATAGTAGTGTTCCAATCTACATCCATTGACTTTAAATGATCTATCCCCTTGTTCAGTCTTAATTTCAATTGCACCGTGAGGAAAAAGCTTTTGTCCAGGAGAAAATGCCCAGCAGCCACACCAGATGCCTTGTTTGTTTGCTATAGTCCAAGCAATAGCTAACTTGTGATCTTTTAGTATTCTAATTAGCTTCTCTTCTTAAAATAAAGTTAGCTCTGAAGACATAATAACAGGAAGAGTGTCATTAAGCCCTAAGAAAGTATACCTAAGATGTTTTGGAAGTTGTTTTAGTTCCAAAATAGGTGGTACTTCAACTGATGCAATAATTTGTGGAATGGTAGATCTAAGGGTTCCATAACTCTGAATCTCTTAGGAAAAATTGGTTGTGAATCTAATATTTTAACCATATCATCCACATCAATATCTTCTTCACAAAGAGAATTTATGACTTTATGTAATGAATCGCTAAACTGATCCCCTCTGCTTCTGAGTAAGCTAACCAATGTATTAGGTTCATGTTCGTTATTTAGCTTTTCATTATTTTCCTTAATTTTATCGGACTGAACTGGTTCTTGTAAAGTAATACCACTCCGAGTTGTTACAGCTTTGCAATGCTCTTGACCATCTTTCATTGGTTGTTCTGGTTGGCTAGGGAGTACACCCTTGGGTCGTTCACTTGGTTCCTTGTTTAATTACAACATAACTTGTTGCATAAACTATTGTTGTTGTTGCTGATTTGTATAAATTGTTGCATAGAATTGAAGATTTGGATTAAATCCGGTTGTTGTGGATGAGAAGGAAGTGAACGGGTCGAGAATGCTATGATGGTGGTGGTGGGTTATTGAGGGGAGCAGCCGATTGTTGCAAATTATTCCATGAAAAATTGGGATTATTGCGCCAGTCCAAATTATAGGTATTCGAATAAGGATTGTTATTCATATTAAAATTGCATATGTAGTTAACTTGATCTGTTGTACATTGACCTGTAGAATGTCTTTGTCCACATCATTCACACCTTAGCTCCACTGCCTTAACGTATCTTTCCATATTAATATTTTGAATTTGATTAGCTAAAGCACTAACCTGAGCAGATAAAGCAGTAAGTGCATCTAATTCTAAAACTCTGGTAATCCTCCTATGTTCCCTTTATTGTATTGCATGGTGGTTGCTAGAAACCATCAATTCTAGTAGTTGAAAAGCTTCATGTGGGTTATTGGCTTCTTCTTTTTTGTGCTCTTCTTTTAGTGGTACGCAAGTTTCTTAAAGTCCTTTCAATTCCAAATCACAAGAAAACAAGGGTGACTGTACTAATTTAATGCATAAACAAATGACAACAAGGATGAAGACAATGATATGGTATTTTTATTTTTTAAAACAATAGAAACTAAAATCTAAAAAGAAAAGAAAAAGTAAAAAAATTTAATCTTAAACTAACTAAGAAAATTTGGTCTCCTCGGCAACAGCACCGAAACAAGTAATATAATGATAAATTTAAGTATCGTTCTACAGAGAAATAAATTTTCTTAAATTAATTACAGCAACAGAAATTAAAACAAAAAAAAAAGACTTAATTAAATCTGAGTAATAACTTAAAATTAAAGAATGAGTTATAAGGATAAAACTGGTTCTAGAATTGAATTTCCCTTAACATGAAATTAATCTTTGTCACATCTTATTATTATCTTTTATTCTTTTGAATTGTCGATCTATGATAATTATATCACGTGGTGGCTCCCGCTACTTCATGCTTCTATTTTTTTGCCTCAATTTCTACCTCTTAGTGATAATTTATTAATCAACAAAATAACGAATTAAGATTTACCTTACAATCTCATATGGTGTTGTGTATCTCCCGCCCACAACGACTAACAAATCAAAATACTCGTCCTATGATGAATTATCAATAACTAATTTAATTAATATCGCTCGAAATCTAATTAAATCTCATGATCTAAGAAATAGGTGATCAATCTATTCTTAACATTATGAACATTATAATTCAAACAATTCGATTGAGTAAAAGAGTAAGAGGGTGAAATGAATTCAATTAAACAATATTAAGTTCCATATTTCTCTAGAATAAAATAAAGAATTACTCCATAATAAAAATAGAAAATATTATAAAGAAAAAATAAAGAATTACTCCATAATAAAAATAGAAAATATTATAAAGAAGAACCTAGTTTTCATTATGAAGGGAAAAGAATTACAAAAATTATATGACATGTTTTAGCCGTGCATGGGAGTAATTAGAATGAAGGTGGTGGTTTAGTTGACCATAACCTATCATATCTAATTACTCTGATGCAATGTTGTATGAGGTGATGACATATACCTTCCTACCTCTCTAAACTTTATTTTTATGTTACCATCATGTTATAGCAGGTTGTCAATGTGGGGAGTTTTCTCCCAACCGTCTTCCTTATATGGGAGACTCTGACAAATTCTCTCTAGTATTTTAGTCCCCCTTGTAGCTTTGGCACACATAGGATGCCTAATTTCCATGATCCCATCTTTAGGTGTCTCATCACATGCATTTCGGTGTTTCCATGTTTGTGTGTGCATTTAGATGTCTACTTAAACCTTCCGTCTTTCACCACCTTGAGTAATTAGGTCCTACACTATGGCCAGCTTTCCATTTTAACTTAGTAAGAGCAGCAATTGAAGATAGTTTGGATTCAAACTGAATCGAAGTATTACAAATATTAACCAGTTTGGTATAATGTCTATGTTTTATTTTGTATGACATGTACTCTATTCTTTTGATGACATGTATGATGGCCTTGAGCCATTATGACTTTGTATGCGTTGGTCCAAATTGGGATATGTCATGTATGTGATGTCATTTTTTTAATTGTTTACTTGTTTATACCTAAATGTATTGCTAATTCTTTTACAGGTGGATTACTTTAGGGTATGTAAGTCCAACATGGTTTATGTTACACTTCAAACCCCAGAGTTCAGGAACCGATGGTATAAACCAAATAGGCATACATTATATTATGTGTAGTTAAATGGATCTTGAAGCCGTGGATGGGAGGGGCTAACTCATGATATTTTTGCAGAAGGAACTACAAGGAAGACCAAGTGTTAGAGGTCACGACTTAACTGACCATAGCCACCATATTAAAAAAATGGCGTGATTGTGTAATTAAGTGGGAAGTGGTGAGTTAAATGATCATAGCTTCCCTACCTCGTTAGTGTGTTGACAATGGTACATGAGGTTATGGTCATGTACCTCTTCCCATATGTTTATTTATTGTTGTATGATATATTAGTAGATTGTATTGCAGGGAGATTTCTCTCGTAGTCCTAGTTAAAGGGTAGATTCTAATGGATTTTTTCCAGGATTAGTCTTGTTTATAGCTTGATCTAAGATATTTGTCCTAATTGCGTGAGCCCCACTTAGATGTCTTGAGCATGCTACTTGTACAGTTGATGTGTTGACATTTGTGTATTAGAATACATTTAGGCCTTCTATCTTATGACCACTTGAATGTTTAGGCTATTAGTTCCAATTTACATTTCATATTAAATGGTCAAGAATAGTTTTTATTATTTGATAATTTGAATTAGTTGGGATTGGAATTGGATCGAATTGGGGTGTAACAACTAAAAATTTAGAAAAAAACAGTATTCCCACTAATAGTTACCTTCACAATGTTCTGGGGAAATTAAAATCAAGCAAAAAAATATTTAACAACGATTCCACAACTAAGGGTGCTTTGTGCTGAACTAGTAAAAGTGATAACATTTTGCGTTTTTGGTTAAATGTCAAAAAGGCTAAAGCATTGAGCAAGCCAAAATACTAAATGTCCTACTGTAGTAGATAATTCCCATTCTAAATTCAATAATCAAATTTATATGGCTCATAGTTATGATTCGAGTTCAGGAATTATTAAGAACAGAATTCCAGCACATTACTGCAGTATCAACTCTAGGAAGAAACCAGAACTAGATGAAGTAATGGCGATATGCAAAGCTTTATATTTAGCAGAAAATTGGTCACATGGAACAGTGCTATTTTGCTCTAGTTGCAAGTTGATCATTGAATATGTAAATGAAAATCAAGTGTAAATTAATCTCGGAATATTTGTTATTTTCTAGATGTAGCTCTCACTGGTGTTGTAAAGATTAGCTGACACTTTTAGGCGAGTTCGTGGCAAGATCTCATGCTTCCTTAGAAGTATTTTGGTGGAGAATCATTATATAATGTATTTAATTTTTTCAAAAAAAAAAGTCAGCTTACAAAAATTCTTGAATTACAATTTCAGAGAAAAAATATATTAGTAAAACAACCGAAGACATGAATATGACATAGAGACAAATTACATACTGTTAGTTATATTGTGAACATAATAGACATTCTTCATTAGAGTCATTTTTTTCCAATGTGAGACTTTTTTTTGCTATACAAAATAACCACTGCCTGTTACAGATAGGATTAGCTTTTCACTCATTACAGAAACATTAGATCTAATATTATTCTTTTAATTTCGACAAGGCAAATAAACTGACTTCGTTAGAACCAAGGTAGCGAATTAAAGTGGTGCGCTGGTTAGAATGCATGACCTCTTGAAAGAAGTACGTCCTTTCAACCAGAGAGGAGGACAAATCTTTGTCAATGCTCTCTAGCGTGGACCAATATTTTGCAGCTTGCAGTATATCAATTTTCATACAATACCCAATAATAATGCCCCTTAATTTTTAGAAATAAAGGAGGAAGAAAAATCTCAACATAAAAATTAAAAAACAAAATAGAGCAGAAAAGAACAGATAGAACCGAGCAGCAGAGCGGCTAGGCAAGTGATCCAACCAGGTCGGAGAAATCGAGCTGGCTAGCGATGTCGTCAAGCTGCTTCTTCACGCTCATGTCGATAAGCTTCGACCCAGAATTCCCGTATCTGACGGTGAATCCGGCCACCAGAGACTGGTCGATCACCGTCTTGATCCTCACGTTCTTCGCCCCCGTCAACCGCTGCACCGCCTGCGCAATCTGGGCAAGATGCCGCGAGTCCAACTTCACCACCGAGCTCACCACCGCTAGCTCCGTGTTGGTCATCCTGTTGTACGCCACCTCGAACTCCTTCGCGATCTCCCTCACTATGTCCACCCTCCCCATGTCTACGAGTAAATTCAAGAAATTGGCAGTGTGCGGTTGGAGATTGTTCGACGATGCGATCTCGTCCAGCACCGCACGTTTCTTGTCCAAATCAATGGTCGGGTTCAAGAAGAAGCTGTACACTTGCGCGTCCACGAACACGTTGTTCACCTTCTCGATGTCTGCGGCCGTCGCCTCCAGCGTCCCGTTCCCCTGCGCCACGTCCGCCAGCGCCGCCGCGTAGCTGCCCGCGGGCGTCACGCTCATCCTCGCCCCGGCTCCGCCGCCGCGCCTCCACTTAGCAGATGATCCGCGCCTCACCTTGGCGGCGAGTTTGGCGCCGGAGAAGGCGGAGTCGAGGGAGACCGAACGGGCCGGAACCGCTAGCCGGGAGGGTTGGAGGGGCTTGGAAGAGAAGGCGATCGGTGTTCGCTGCAGAGCTGCGGCCATGGCTCGATTTCGATCTCTTCTATTCTTCGTTTCTTTGGGTTTGTGTCCAATGGAAGTGGACTCGTAGAGAGAGGGTTGTAGGTACGACTTGACGGTGGGGATGCCGGATGGGGTTGAGTTTTGGATCGGACGGCAGAAAAGGATGGGTTTATCTTGAAGGGTGGTATGTGGAAGGGAAGGGGAGTACAAGGTTGAGTGGTGGTGGTGGGAGGGTTATCTCATGTCGGCTTCCGAAGTGACTCGGACCAACTTTAACTAATGGGTTTGTCGAGCTTAAATGTGAGAAAGCCATAGATGCAAAAATGGAACATTCGAACGTTGAAAAATGGGAGTGTGCGAGTGGACCTTCAATTAATCTAAAGGGAAATCGCCCGAAGCATGTTAAGGATTCAAGAAAAAAATTCATGGAAGTTTCACATTTTACCTAGGCGTAAGTGTAATTAGTTAAAAATAGAAAATTTAACTGAAATTCGGATTTGGCTCTCAAATAACTTGATTCGGTTTTGGATTGGGCCCAATCACAACAAGAGTGCATTTTGATATATTACTGAAATAATTGAAATAACATAATTAACCAATATTTTTTAATAAAATTCTAAAATCTATATTTTATCTTAATTATCATGAAATCGTGTTATTTATATGATGAAATTTTGTTTATTTAATATGATGTATAGTTATATATAATGAAAGTTACTTATTAAACGGCAATGTGTACTAAAATAATGATATAAATATAATTAAATAATTATATGTTTTTTATTATTTATGTGGTGTGATTCCATAATTCGGTTAGCGTACCAAATTAATCAAATTAATTAAGCTCAATTTTAAGGTAATTTGGTTCGGATTTGGTGGCGAAATCTGGAGGCCAAATGGAATTTAGTTAATTTAGTTCAGTTGCAGAACTAAACTTACAGAATGTTCACCCATAATTTTACTGATTCAAAAAAAAATAAGTTCATTTGAACTATTCTAAATATTACAAGCATTTTTATATCATTTTTATAGATACTAGTCAAATAATTCGTATTGTGCAAGCAATAGTAATATAAATAATTATCTAATTTATTTATTCTTTTATTTACTTATAATAAAATGAGTCTTTCGAAAGCTTTTCCCTTACTTTGGGGAGCAATTACATGTGTTGGACGTATATTTGAATATACACCCAATATTTAGGGAGAATCCCAAATTAATTATGTTCTATAATAAATAAAATTATCTAGATAACCTTAATATAACTATGTTTATATTTTAGGGAAGGCATATTATAATAGGTGTCTTTTTAATCTAAACATTATTTTTTTCTCGAGAATACGACGTGACTTTCTCTTTGAGGGGAGATTAAGGTTGTGTTTTTGTCACGGGGATTTAGGTTGTTGATCATAATTCTTCTCTAAATTGTGATGAAATTAATGTGTGAAAACATTATTCAATCTTTTCTGTTATAAGGTATGCTTTGTACCATGTTTTAATTAATTCTTCACTAGTAGTAAGAGCCTTTTAGATCTCCACGTTTGCTAGATTTTTTTATTGTTCCATGCATGATTAATAATAAGTCATGGCTGTTTTATATAATTTTAATTAAAAATCATGTTTTTATGCATTGATATTTTAAAATTAAATAAACTTTTATACATGGTGTAATTGTTAGATCTGATTAGATATTGATGTAATCAACTGTTTTTTCATTGATTAGAGATCAGATATCGTTTAATTACATCTGTTTAATCATGATTATGATTATTCTATGCATGATTATTGTTGAATTTTCGTAATTGATTTTTGTTAGTTGTTTAATCAACTAACAGACCTGTATATCATGATTTTATAGTAAATTATCACCTAATTCATGATAATTATTTAATTTTTGTTAAGATTTACTATGTTTAAGATTTAATGTTTGTTGATTGATTTAGGATTGTTGTTAATTTGATTAAAATTATCAATTAATAGTCCTAAATCTTCCTAAACCTTAGACTAGCTGAGGACTCCCAAAACCATTGTCCTCTTACGGAGTCCAACGATGAAACCCGCCCAACCCTCCTATTCGGTCTCCCACATGGGATGTCTGACCTTCGGCCAAGCCCAACAATGATGAAAACATTGACTTATGGTCGGAGTTCAATGCCGCGGTGCACTGCACGGCGGTCGGGGACCTCGTCAGTATTGGATCTAACTGATAGAAGTCCAAACACCTTCCGTCAACTCCGATGTAGCCATTCACCGTCTAGATAGTTGAGACCTTCCTAGCAAGTCTGACCTTGTCGCCGTTCTCCACCTCTCGGCCGCGCCCGACGCTGCCAAGACAACTTCGGCGAGAGGCTCTGGATGCAGTCGCTAGAGCTGCTCCTCCCCGTGCATGGTGGCCGGGATGCTAGAGAGCTCTGTCTCGTCACTTCCCCACCGCGAGGCTGTCGGGCAATGGTCATCGGTGAGCCTCGCCGAAGTCACACTGAGATTGGATTTCACACACTCTCAATGGCCTAGTTCTTTTCATTTGGGAAAGTGGGGAGGAGAGTGAGGTCATATTGGGCTTTTGCCCAATTTTACACAAGTCCGACAGACAATTAAGTTTTGTTTGTGATACACAAGCCCATTCTCGTTGTGATTTACCCATTTACTCATTTATCAATCCGAGAATATTTCGTTAAGTCTTGCACCAGTACATTACAAATTTTGATAATAAAATATTAATTTATGTTTATTGTACGATGAATTACTCCAAGTTATAGTTCGATTAAACTAGAGCAAAGTTTATTCAAAGTTTAATTTTAAAATGTTGTCGTATTTTAGATTATATTTGGACTTGGACTTAAAAGCTCATACGATATGAATTTGGTATTAGTCTTGAAGTCTGAAACTTGGACTTAGACAAGGGTTAATGTAAAGAGCCGGAAATCCGATTACCCGGTTAAGAAATTTTTTTTTTTTAAAAGATGGCTAAAGGGAAGGGCGTCATCCTCTTCCTCATTTCAGATCTAAGCTTCCTTCTTCCTTCCAGATCTAAGTCATCATCCTCTTCACATTTAGGTAATTCTCTTCTTCCTCTCCTTAATTTTCATGCTTGCATTTACATTCGTTTTAAATTGATAATCATGGAACTATGGTTTAAAACCAACAAGAAAGGAAAGAACTAAACCGAAAATAAGAACTGGAAATTCGTCCATGGATTTTAAGTGACGACTGTTGCATGAATTGATGAGCACTTGCTGTCCAAATTGCTGCATCAACGATCTTGCGCATGATGTGGTGTAAATAAATTTGGATATCCATTGAATTTCCATACCAAGAAGACAGCACGTTCTACTGATTTGCAGTAGCAGCGCCATGACAAAGGAGTCACCGATTCATGGCGTTGCAACCAGCATTGGTGGGGTGTTTCTCTTCTCCTGGTGTTGGGTGGTCGTGCGGATGGAAGAGGAGCACCTTG
>JAVDBV010023387.1:0-12255 GCA_032619315.1 Piper longum
CTACAGGAGGATGTTTACTAGTAATAGTTTTACCATCACTTGTATCCCATGTTCTAGATTCTTTACTAACCAATATATTCGGAGTTACTATATTTTTGAACCACTTTTTAAAAGGAATTTCATAACCTAATACTGTTAAATCTTTATAATAAAGATCTTTGTAATCTTTCAATTGTTCTATATTAAAAGTCTTAAAATACCACTCTCTAAAGTTTTTATTTTTATTATTCATAAATTCTTTAGAACATTTTTTTCTATTTGGAATAAATTCTATTTTCTTTATATTAAATTCCATTTCTGAAAATGTAGGTTCATCATTATAGAGAGCATGTGGGATATTATTATCAGACATAATTATTCCCGCTACATTAGAACTAGAAGCAATATTATTTTTAGAATATAATGGAGTATAACGTCCAAAAATAATATTAACATCTCCATTAGCTTCTTCTATAATAGTATCTGCTATTCTTTTTTCTATTTTAGGAGGTACTATTTTCTCTAATTTCCATGAATCTGGTAATTTTATTTTATTCCATGTAATAGTTTTAGGTATTTCTATATTTGCTTTATTGGTATCTATTTGGAATAATGTAGTATTACCTTTTTTAGACATTAATCTAGAATGTGGATTGATTGATGTCATTGCCTTAAAACATATTCTATATATTAGACAAATATTTTGAGATCCTTCTTTCATATCATATCCTTGTGTTTGCATATTTAAACACAACGAATCTTTTAGATTAGGATCAGCTAAGGATATAGAGAAATTAGGATAGCAATTAAAATATACAGGTCCAGTTCCTAAATTGGATTATATTATTCCTAATAGGGAGTCATGAAATTTGTTATGTCGTTTATCTCTTAAGCATAATAATATTGAAGTATTTAAACCTTCTCTAGTTAAAGGTTTAATTGCTATTTGAACTAAACCTAAATGAATATAATTGTATTTTTCACTTAATTCTTCTAGGATTTTATTACTTAATAATGATATATTACTTGTAAAATTCTGTAAACTTATACTGTCTTCAAAAGTTTTAATTAAGTAAGCTTGTTTAAATTCTATTAAACCTTTATTATAAATATAAGTAGGTTTAATATGAGGAATAGTCCATTTATTTAGTCTTTGTTCAATATTATTATACACAAGTTGTTCTGTTATTTTAGTTTTATCAAGTTCTTTTGATCTCTTGATCAATTGCTGGATAAAAGCCATCTTTCTTCCTAGATTCTACCTGACACTAGGAATTTGGTAGCAGAACACCTCTTTCCAAACTGCGACTAAACGCCAACCACGGCTAAACGTCGACTTACCAGACAAAGAGGTACTGCATCACCTAGCTTCGGTTATGGCTCTAGGGATCTAGATAGGCTCTGATACCATCAACGATGCAGGATCACAAAAGAAATTTCAAAAAAAATTTTAAATAAAATATCATAAAATAAAACTTGACTTATTCTAGAGTCAATTCAATATTAAAAATAAATTTAAAAAATTAAAAATAAAATATAAAAAAGTAAATAATTGACAGGATCTCGAGTTGAGTAAATATTAAAAAATAAATTTTAAAAAAAATTTAAATAAAATATCATAAATAAAAACTTGACTCGTTTTATAGTCAATCAATATTAAAAATAAATTTAAAAAAATTAAAAATAAAATACCAAAAAATAAATGATTCACTCACTCCTGAGTCGAGTCAATATTAAAAAATAATTTTAAATTTTTTTTAATAAAATACAATAAAATAAAAACTTTCTAGAGTCAAGCAAATATTAAAAATAAAATAACAAAAAGTAAATGATTGACTCGCTCATGAGTAGAGTCAATATTAAGAAATAAATTTAAAAAAAATTAAATAAAATATCATTAAAAAAATTGACTCATTTAGAGTCGAGTCAATAAAAATTGACTCAATTCTAAATTATTTTTTAATATTGACTCGACTATTGAATGAGTCAAGTTTTTATTTTATGGTATTTTATTTAATTTTTTTTTTTAAAATTTATTTTTTAATATTAACTCGACTTGTGAACGAGTCAATTATTTACTTTTTGGTGTTTTACTTTTAATTTTTTTAAATTTATTTTAAATATTGAATTGACTCTAGAACGAGTCAAGTTTTATTTTATAATATTTTATTTAATTTTTTTTTAAAAATTTATTTCTCAATATTGACTCGACTCAAGAACTGCGCTTCATGGTACCTGTCACCGCCCACCCTTGGCCACGGTCCACCCAATGATGGCTCGTTCTCTACCCTGTCTCGCCTGCCTCGCCTCACGTCGGTCACGCCTCCCGCATATTAAACCATCTGTGTATAAGACATTAATTTTTGATCGATAAATCTCTCTCTCTCACTTACTCCCTAAAATCTAACGCTTTTGTTACTTATTTGGACAAAATCTCTTCATCGTCTTCTCTTTTCTTTGGTATTCGTTTAAAACTTAATATTAATTAATATTTACATTTAATTATTTAAAATACATGTTTTAAACTAATTAAATATTTAAACGGGTCCTGGCACCTGATTATCCTCCAAACATCTATACTTTTACACAACTTTCTCCTCGGCACCACCGACGGTTGGGTGCTTTCTCCGGCTCGGTCAGCGGTCCTTCGGCAACCAGCAACTATCATCTACAGTGTGGAATGGTGAGGACAAGTAGGTGGTCAAGACCCTGGTGGCCAGTGGTTGCAGCTAGTCGCCATAAAATGGGAGCCAAGTGGTGATAGCTCTGATCGAAGCAGCAGCTCTTGAAGGCGGCTTTCCAACGGCAAGGGAGTTCAGCGTAAATAGGCAACCAACTAAAATTGATAAGGCTGCATAAAGGTAGGACCTTTGATGTTGAACTGCATCGACAAACCTCCGGCCTTTTTCACGACGACAGCAAAACTAGCTGTGACAAATCTGTTCTTGGCGTGGAACCCCGGTGGGTTGAATCCGGTGGTCAGTAGCAGCAGGTCGTTGGTGAAGAGCGAGACAACTGGAATGCAACAACGGTATTTCACCATCTTTCCAGCGGCAACAAACAGGAGGGGCGGATGTCCTCTTTCCTGGTTCAACTTCCGGCCTCTTCATTTCTTCTCCATAGTAGTGATTACATTGGCGAATCAAACCGAACCACTTCGAGTTAGTTATGCATTATGTGCGAAAGAGTTAAGTTACTTAAATATAAGATCACAACAACAAAGAAATTATGAGAAATAGGTTATCAAAATATATGATAGTATATAATTATTTTTTATGTATTTAATCATAAAATTATTTGTAGGTTAAATAATATATTAAGATACATTATAGAGTAATTTAAATAAATTATTAATTATAGAATATGTCATTTTGATATTATAGTACATATTATATTTTATTAGATTTTTTCCTATTTTTTAGATTTTTTTATTTATTCAGCGCTGGCTATTACTTCTTACTCGAGTCAGAGTAAAGTCAACTTTTCTTTATGAGCTTACCCCGAGACCTTCACCACTACATTTCTCACCTAAACCATGACGTTGCCCCGTTCGTTGTTGTTGACGCCCCCTCTTGCCATCGATCGACACAAATGACCTTCGTTGAGTCATAGTCGTGTCGTCCCCACCCTTCTCGGCCTCCATGACGCCTTGACCCTATGCCCTAGCACCGTACATCTCGATGCCGATTAGCCTCCAGTCGTGCCTCTCCACCGCTACTGTGTCATCGACAATCTCCCCCTTTGACCAGAAGTCTTTTCCCCATACTGAGGGTTGTCGTCGATGCCAGCGAAGGGCCGAACGAACAAGTCTACCGAACCCGACTTACTCGCTGCCGCTGTCGGTGATCATCGCCGCCACTACTACCCTCACTGCCACCACAATCGGGTCAAACTCCTTGAGCCAGTGCTGACCCATAGGCCCATTCACATTGTCGGAAAAGTCATTGGAATGCTATCGAAAAATGCTGGAAAATCACAGGATTTTCGCCAAATTTCTAGCCTAACCCAATTAAGCTTTAGACGTTGTCGAGTGCCGAATTCGAGTCTCTAAGCGCGTGACAAACTCTAATTGTAGCTGATTGCCAATGACTCGATGCATAATTAACTCCGACCTAATTACTTAAACGTTGTAATTATTAGCACATCATGCTAATTTGATTGACTGATATAATAAATATTTTATTATAAATACAAAATAAATTTGTGTGATTGAATTGTATCAAAATAAATAAATGTTAAGGAACTAATTAAGTAAATTAAGCATGAATTGTTGTGTGTGTGATAGGGATTGATTTGTATGACTTGATGCGATAAGTGCTTTGATGTGTGTGTGTGATATAAGATGTGTGAATGTATCACAGTGGGCATTAGCTTTTAGTTTTGACATGTAAGTACAAAGTAGGAGCTCACCGCCTAGGCACATTCATGATTGGAGATTCTACTAGTCTGTTTAGGACTCGCTTCTAGTTTGACTCCTTTACTCTATCGTGATTTATTTTTAACAGGTAAGTAAATGTGTGAGTGGTGGATTTATCGTATCCCACTCCAAATGGGTCATTTAGTCGCTCAAATTTTTGGATTAATAACCCTCAAAGATGAGATCCCTTGAGTTTGCTTTTGAAAACTCAGATCCAGAGATCACATTGCCTTTAGGCTTAAAATATTACAATCCCTACTTAGGCCTATATACATGTAATTTTCTTGATTTTTCTAGTGAGATGTGAAACAAGGAATGTAAAACCCATGATTCGAGTCAAGTTTCACAATCTAAACCGGTCAATTTCAAAACACGCTTACTGAGCTGAGACAAGTCTTGTGTTATGAACCATGAGAGTCATGTATGCCCAAGTATAAATGTTAGAACCCAAGCATCTCATCTATGCTTTGCATATTGCATCTCTATCTTAAGATGTCGAGGGCAGATTCGGGTTGGCTTAACCGGATCAAGTAGATTAGTGAACGGTTTAGTTGTCGGTGACATTTCCAGGTTGGTTCATGGGTGAACCAAATCAGGGTGTTATAAGGAAAAAACTAACAACCTCACTACACGCGCATGTGCATTCTAATCGAAGCAGGCTCTAGATTAGTGAGCAGGACATTCCATTCCTGAGGTGTAACACCCCATTTCGGTTCACTCGCAAACCAAATAAAAAATGCCATCGATGACCAAACCATTAGTTAATTTACTTGTTTTGGTTAAGCCAATCTGGATCTAACCTCAGCATCTCAAGGTGGTGATGCAAGTATATGATGCATGGATGAGATGATTAGGTTCTAAAGTTGTTTTAAATGGATGCTCTAATATGCAATCAAGTGCAAAGCAAACCAAACAAGTGAAAAGTTTAAAGAAAATAACTATTTTTAAAGCAAAGTGTAATCTCCCCTAAAAATGCAATAGGGACCACCTTGTCAATAACAACAATATATATACATGTAAATAACAGCAGAAAAGCATATCACATACATGATGTTTTTTTTCAACATTTTCATTCTATTCATTTCTAATCTTTTGAGCCAAGTCTAGACTCCATTGCTCACCCTGTTCATTCATATTCACAAATTTTTAATCACATGCAAAATATTTTATCAATTCACATATTAACATTTAATTCACATCATTCATAGCAATTCACCATTCAACAACATCAAGTTCATTTAACTGGTACCAGTGTGCGTAATTGCATTGCTACTCCTCTACAGTCCTGACAGTGTTCAATCCTCCAGATTTTCAACTACATAGATAATATA
This sequence comes from Piper longum, assembly GCA_032619315.1. Taxonomy (NCBI): domain Eukaryota; kingdom Viridiplantae; phylum Streptophyta; class Magnoliopsida; order Piperales; family Piperaceae; genus Piper; species Piper longum. The sequence goes on from JAVDBV010023387.1 coordinate 5,728, forward strand.
AAAACATTAGTAATGAGAGTTACTGATCTATAAATAACTAATAAACAAACTGGCACATGAGAGCTGACTCTCCTGTTAAAGTAAAACATTCTTTTACTTCTCATAAAATCTCTCATAAAAGGCACTAATTAGGAGCTGTTGCCTTGGCTCCACAACATCCCATTCTATCTCATCTCATTCTTTGGCAACTTTAAAACTATCCCTTGTTTGGAAAAAATCAATTTATGTTCTTTCAGCCCTTTACATCCTTCATGTCACTCCTGGCCCTGAGCATAGAGGACAAGTACTCTCAGGCATGCGCTATCAGTACCCATTGAAACCACAAGTCTAGACATGCGTTGTGTAGCACCTGTAAACCTCAATACTTTTTTAGGTTTGAGGAACTCAAATGTGGAGTTGTCATGATCCCACAGGAATAGAATGACCCACTCACCAATCCAAAGCCCGCTTTGACTAACATGCGCTCACTCGCGTTGCGTAGTCGCCGGTTTTCCCTTGTCTCACATCTCACTAAAAACTCGAGAAAACTAAATATACATAGGCCTGGGTAGGGATTATAATATAATAAGCCCGAAAGCATCATAATCTAGATTTGAGTTTTCAAAAATAAACTCAAGGGATTTCATCTTCAAATCCAAAAATTCGTGTGACTAAATGGCCTATGTGGAGTGGGATGCAATAAATCCACCACTAGACACATTCGCTTACCTATTAAAAACAAATAATGATAGAGTATTGAAGTTAAATTAGAAGTGAGTCCTAAACGGAACTAGTAGAAGCTCCATTCATATCTAAGTGCCTAGGCGGCAAGCTCCTACTCCATACCTATATATTAAAATTAAAAGCTAGCTCCCACTATAATGCATTCACACATCCTATATCACCCACATCAAAGCACTCATCCCATAAAGTCAAACAAATCAATCCCTATAAGATTTTCTAGACTACGTTGCATTTGACTAACAATTCACACTTAATTTACTTAATTAGTTCCTTAACATTTATTTATTTTAATACAATTCAAATCATACAAATTTATTTTTTATTTATAATAAAAATATTTATCAAATCAATCAATCAAATCCTATCATGTTGTGCTACTAATCATCAATTTTAAGTAATTTGGTTGAAGTTAATTATACATCGTGTTCTTTGCAATTAGCGACAACTAGGTTTGTTACACAGTTTAAGACTCGAATTTGGCACTTTGCGGCTTTCGAAGTTCTATCGGGTTCAGTTAGATGAACTTTGCAAAACTCTGGCGATTTTTGGTAGATTTTAGCAAATCCAATTTTTCGGAGGTTTCTAACGGTTTTTTGATTGATTTCCAGCGATTTTTCATTGAGGCAATCAAAGCTATGGGTCAGCACCGGTTCGGTGAGCTCGACCCGATTGTAGGGTAGTGAGGGCGGCAGCGACAACGATGACCACCAATGGCGGCGGTAGTGAGTCGGCCAGGGTCAATCGGCTTGTCTGATTGGCCTTTGGCACACTTTCGCAGTGGCACTGAGTGTGGGGAAAAGCTCGGATAGGTCGAGGGGGAGGGTGTCAGTGGCACGGGAGCGGCGAATCGATGTTGAGACATGAACATGAACGGCTTCTAGGAAGATTGGGAGTAGGACAGTGACGACTCGACGGTGGTGCAGCGGTCAGAAGGGCGTCAACAGCAAGGCGGTGGTGGCGATGGGGTTAGGGAGGGAGAAAGGGTCATGGTGAAGGTATTAGGGGTAATCACGTAAATAAAAGTTGACTTGACTCCGACTCGAGTAAAAAATAATAAGTAACTCGTAATAAATTCTAAAAAAATCCAAAAAATAGGAAAAAATCTCATAAAATATAATACACACGATAACAACAAAATGACATATTTTATACTAATAGCCCACTCATACTAGTATATAATGTGTCCAAATGTGTTATTTGGCATAAAAATAATTCTACGATCAAATACATTAAAAAATAATTATATATTATCATATACTTTAACAACTCATTTATTATTATTTTTTCTCATGTTATCATAAAATACTCAGGTACACTTGACCATCATCGCTCATAGGGGATGACTAGTCTCAGCTCACCACGCGGGTCATAAAAGTAACTCTACTCAAACTAACGGTTAAACCGACTGGTTCGCTAATGTAAAGTTCTAACTTGTGTCACAGGTTTTATATGGGTGGTCCTGATTGTAACACCCCAAATCTGGTTCATGGTTGGAAACCTTGCGGATCGACTCTCGGAGTCTTAAGATGGAAGATGTTAATTGCTATGTATGAATGAATACACGGATCCCTAATATGCTAATACATGGATGATATAACAACCAATTTACAAAAAAAATAATTTCGATAATAATCGATAAAATAAGACAGATAGAGTATTTCCCTTAATGTGCAATTAAAACCACCCTATCAAAACAACAAGTATAATTGCATAAATCAATATACATTCATTGCATCATATTTTCACATAACCATTTAATTCTGTCACCTCAAAATATTCTACATTTTGGGTCTCAACCCACCTATTCATTATATTCACATTTCACTTTTATCATTCGACTTGCACATTAACATCTATTTCAAACTATCATATTATTGTGTCTTGCATTACATCACATTATTCTCAATATAATGACATTATAAACAAAACATTAACATTCTATGTGTGTGCAAGAGACGTCACTGTTCCTCCATCCTTGCTGGCTCATCCTACTCCTGATCATCACCAACATATATTATAAAAACAAGTCAGCAACGAGTTTTACTAGTCCAAAAAATATAACTAATATCAAACTGACTATGAGCAAACTCTCTTTCGTGAAATCTCTGAAGGGCATCTACTGAACTGAAATCGTTTTTAACTGAACTGATCTACTTCTACTGATGCCGCTCTCAACATTTTCTCATTACACTTTCTGGTCCCTTGGGACTACTGTCATATCCTAAGCCCTTTTGTTACTTCCATACCCACTCGCGTAGCATAGTTATTGGTTCCGGCTTATGACTAGCACATGCCACTTTTATAGCATGGTTGTCGGTGGCTTCGACTGGCACATGCTGCTCGCATAACATGGTTATTGGTTTCGGCTTATGACTGGCATATGCCGCTTACGTAGCATGGTTTTCAGCGGCTTCGACTGATACATATGGTTGTCAGTATTTCTGACTTACGACTATCACATGCCACTTGCATAGCATGGTTGTTAGTGGCTTCGATAAGCACATGCTACTCGCATAACATGGTTGTCAATTCCGGCTTATGACGGACACATGCCACTTGCGTAGCATGGTTGTTAGCGGCTTCAACTTGTACATATAGTTGTGGGTATTTCCGGCTTACGACTGGCACATGCCACTTGCGTAGCATGGTTGTCTGTGGCTTTAGCTGGAACATGTGCTTGCATAACATGGTTTTCGGTATTTTTGGCTTACGTCTAGCACATGCCACTTGCGTAGCATGGTTGTTGGCGGCTTTGACAAGCACATGCCCACTCGTGTAGAATGGTTATTGAAAAATACGAAAACTACATGTATGCAGGTCTGGGTAGAGACCTATATAATAGGCCCGAAGGCAACTTGTGGTGGATATTGTTTTAAAAAATATACTCGAGGGATCTCATCTTTGAGGGTTGTTAATCCGAAAAACTATTCTACTAAATGACCCGAGCTAAGTGGGATCCAATAAAACACCACTCAATTCGTCCTACAATCTGTAAAAATAAATCACGAAAGAATAGAGCAATAAATCAGGGTGAATCCTAAACGGACCTGATAGAAGCTCCGAGCGTGTCTTAGCATCTAAACGGTAAGCTCCTACTCCGTACTGTTCGAATAATTTCAATAACGTGCAAGTATACATAGTCGTAATAAGTAATATAATGATGAGTTCGAGTATCGTTCTCAGAAAGAGATGAATTTTCTTAAATTAATTAAGGCAAAAGAAAGTAAAATGATGAACAATATAACAGCAAATGACTTAACTAATTCTAAGTAATAATGTTAAATTAAAGGAGAATTTCAAATGATAAAACTCGTTCTAGAGTCAAATTTCTCTTAACCTGAATTTAACCTTCATCACATCTTACTCTTATCTTTTATTCCCTCAGGTTGTCAATCTAGGATAATTATACAACATGGTGGCTCCCGCTCCTTCATGCTTCTATTATTTTGCCTCAATTTCTACCTCTTCGTGACAATTGATTAATCAACAAAATAATGCATTAATGTTTGCCTTACAATTGCATACGGTGTTGTGTATCTCCCGACCACAACGACAAACAAGTCAAAAGACTCGTCGTATGATGAATTATCAATGACTAATTTAATTAATTTCTCCCGAAATCTAATTAAACCTCATGATCTAAAAAATTGACGATTAATCTATTCTTAGTATTAAGAACATGATAACTTAAACAATCCGATAGAATAAAAGAGTAAGAGGTTGAAATGAATTCAATTAAACCATGTTAAGTTCCATTCTTTTTTAAAACGAAATAAAGAATTACTTCATAGTAAAAGAAAAAAACACAATAAAGAAGAACCTATTTTTCATTATAGTAGAAAAAGAAATACAAAATTAGAACTACATTTTCTAAACTCCTAAGCCAAGAGATGAGATAAGATGAAATCTTATGATCCAAGCAACAAATAACTACCCCTTTATATAGATGTTTGGACAGATTTATCCGGTTACGTGGATAATTTTTAAAAGTTATATTTATCTGATTACATGGGTGATTTTGGAATTTTTATATATCTAAATAATTGCTAAGATTTGTACTTATCCGGTGATGACATAATGCCTCAAAGAAGAAGTCTCGCTCGTTCCAAAACTGTCGGAGGAAGAATAGCCAAAAGAAGAGGTAGGCTCGTTCCAAAACTGCCGGAGGAAATCTCTCCTCCAGGAGTTATCCTAATTTTATGAAAAGCCCGGTGATGTTGAAGCAAGGGGGGGCTCATTGAATTGAAGAAAAGATAGAGAAGATGCAGAAAAGAAAAGGGGAGGAGCCCCTCGCCTGAGACCCATCTTCGGCGATCCCCTACCGTACCACTATTGCTATCCATCGTCAAAGTTTGAAGCCATGCCTATTTGCTGAGAAGCTGAAAATAGGGACCTTTTCTATTTGAAGCCAACCATCACTGGAGTCTTGCACCGCTACCATGTCCAGGAGTCCTTGAAGTGCTGCTGGTTGCCAGAAATCTGTAATAGGAGGAGAAGCAGATCGGTCGGAGTGGCAAACTAGTGGAGCAAAGTCCTTAACACCGGTGTCCGTCCAAGACCCCCCTCCATTCTCAGTGTTCCATAGCCGCTGTCAAAGCCAAGCCGCTGGCCAAAGCAGTGCTGCATCCCGCCGGCAACGAAGAAGAAGACAGCTTCTGTTTTTGCAGGCTTGGTGTCAATTTTCCGGCGACTTTTCCGGACAGCATCGACCATATTGGACCATTCCGAGACCATGGGCGTGGATATTGACGTGCCCCCGACACAAAGCCTACCAGAATTGACGCCGGAGACTCCTGACCACGCCAGAAAAAATCCAGAAAGAGACCCATCCGACCAGGAGAAGAGGCGGGAACAGAGCATCAAAAAGCAGAAACAGTGGCCAAAGGCGGATCTTCGAGGCGGTTTTCCAACAAGAGCCCGTCATTCCCGGCCTCCTACATGGTGATGAAAGTAAGCACGGAGAAGTGATAGCTTGATTTGGGTCGAGTCTCACGAGATTTCAACGCTATAGTCACCGGAGGAAATTTGGAAAGTGACCCATCTGATCACGAACTGGAGCAGAAACTGCAGCAAACAACGGACTTTCGTGGTGGTTTTCCGATCAACGCCGGTCGTGTAACATACCGACTAGGCTCACCCTTGAACCGACCCGGAAATGCTACCGGCGACCGAACCGTTCGATAATCTACTAGATTCGGTTAAGCTCACCCGGATCTACGCTCGGCATCTTAAGATAAAGACCACCTATGCCCTCTATTCATTATTCACATCATAACATTATATCTTAGCATTCAATCATATTATCATGTTTTCACTACTTCACATCAGTTCAAATATAATAAAAATAAAAACAGAATATTAAACATTCAGTCACCGAATACATGTGTGTGTGCAAAAGACCTCACTGATCCTCCATCCAGGCTGGCACTTCCATCTCATAGTCGTCACCTACATATAGTACAAAACCGTCAGTAACGAACGTTACCGGTCCGGAAAATAACTAATATCAAACTGGCACAGGAGAGCTAACCCTCCTGTTGAATAAAAATCATATACTTCCTCAAGAACTCTCACAAGGGCACTAACAGGAGCCGTCGCCCTCGAGCGGCAGCGTCCCCCATCCATCTCATTGTCTTTTCTTAATCATCTCATCTATTGCGTCTTGCATCAAATCTCATTCTCGTTCATCTCGGACCTCTACGTCCTCCATATTACTCCTAGCCTTGAGCCGAAGGCCGAGTACTCTCAGGCAGTCGCCTTCAGTACCCTTTGAACCACAAGTCATGACATGCGCTATACTAAACA
>JAVDBV010023444.1:902-30764 GCA_032619315.1 Piper longum
GTACGTATATAGTATAATTATATTATTATTTTATCATTAGTGTATTATTTATGTTCATGATTATGTGTTTATTATTTATCTAATTATCTATGAGTGTAGTTTCTTATATATTTATTATTTATTATCTAGTATTATTATGTCTCGGTTTGCATGCCAAGTGTTTAATTATAAGTTTGTTAGCACTGTTTCCTTTATTTGGATGCATTGATGACATGAGCACATACCACGAGCATGCATCATATAAGGACATTAATGTTTACCTAGCGTACTTAGAAGTAGGTTCCGATGTAGGCTTCGGAGTCCGAGCTCGCTCAAGATGTGGAAATACGCTTGGAGCTTGGACCACAGGTCCGTAGGACTCTCTCCCTCTCTGCTTGACTCCTTGTGTGTAGATTTTGATCGTATTTTATACGTAGGACGGCATCGGCGGAGTTTTATCGGATCCCTCCGATGTCGGGTCATTTAGTCGTATTTTATATGCAAGTTTAATAAAACTACAAGGATGAGATCCCTTGTTGGTTTTCGAACTTTAGCTCCAGAAATCTATTATACAAGCCTCATCCCTAAGCCTATTATATAAGTAAGCGTTGTTTTACGGATTTCACGAATAAGAGAATGAGTGGTACGGAGATATGTATGGACCGTGCTAGTACTCCTTCAAACCATGAGGTAGTGCGAGTGTATGATGGTACTGCGTAATGCAGCGCATTTCCGGAATATGTGGCACTAACTTAATTGTTTTTTTTGCCATTTGAGTACAGTGGCAGGTGATATGGAAGGTGTGAGGGCGTAAGCGCTGTATGTATGTATGATTATGTTTATGAGCCGTGCATGCGAGCCGGCATTTGTTTAAGTATGTTTGCTTACTGCCCTATGTAAGGCATTCTTGAAGTTTCATATGTTTTCATGGGTAATGGAATACCCATTTGCCAGATTGTATTAGTTATTTTCAGACCAGTAACATTCGTTACTGACGGTTTTCTTATAATATATGTAGGTCTCGCAAATCCTATATCGACTTTGGCGGAAGGACAGATAAATCCTATACACACTTGAGCTCAACATAAGATTTTCTTTCTTACATTTATTTATATTTGATGTATTTTGATATTTATTTGACAATGTCTTCCATTCTCATGACACGAAGAGGGTTATTTCGATCTATTTTATGGATCGAGTCTCACTGACTAATAATATTAAACATGTCTCGACTCGATCGTAATATTTCTGATCCGGTTCGTAAGTGAACCGAAATTTAGGTGTTACATTATCACAGGGGCTAATATGGGAATATCAATAATATTCAAATTTAGCCATTTATATTGATCACATGGTGTAATTTTTTTAATTGATAAACTAATCTCTTCCTCCAACTATTATTCTATTCTAAGGGTTCACATTAAATGAAGTTGATATAAAAGAATTAGCTAACTATTTATACTAATTATTTATTATTATTTATTTATTTATTTATTATTATTATTAGAGAAACTTTGAGTTGTAAGTTTATCTAAATTAAGATTATCAAATAATGAAATAACTGTATTACTCGAAATTTTTTTTACTATTAATACATATTTAATTGAAGATTAATTCACCATATTTTTTACTTTATAGCACCCCCCCTCACCCACCACACACACACTTAATTAAAACTATTTATTTTTTTATTATTTATTGATAGGAAAATCTTAAAGTGTATTTTTATCCAAATTAGCAGTTTATAACAACAAATTACATTTAAAGATTAAAATTAACTCAAGTCAAAATGTTTGCTTATTAATACCAGCTTAGTTGTTTTTCAACTTAAAATTAAATTATTTTCAATATTTTTATTTACCATTCAATTCTAAAAATAAATATTTTTATTAAAATTAAATAATTATTCAATATTTTTATTTACAAATAATAACTAATTATATTTTATATAATTCAATTTGATATGCTATTAATATATATTAGCATCAATAAATTTAAATGTATCACTACACATTAAACATGCCTAGTATAATTACTATGGTGGATAATCAAGGACATCAAAAGGAAGGCTCGTGATGCAGTTAGGAATTATCCGATGATACTATCTAAATGTAGATTGTTGTATTTCTTATTCATTGCATCGATTCAGCCCAATTGTAATATGATAGGTCTAAGTTATCTATTTTAAATAATTCAAGCAAGATGAAGATATATAACCATAAACTTCTTAACATGTTGGATCATACCCTACCAAGTGTTGGATTTGGGACTTAATTTAAAAAATCTTATTGTAAGTGTAAATAATATTCAGTCATTTATTAAGAAATGGCTATCAAAGTTGATGATCATAAACACATCTTCACTTATATATTGGATCTTACTCTAATAAGTATTACATATGAAACTACCTAATTATTTAGGGGATCTTGCACTTATAATCTACCAACCTTAAAAAAATTCCATCTTTGAATTCTTTTCTTTGGAGCCTAGCTCACACCCATCATCATGTCTAGCCAGTCAATACGGCCTCCGGTCGGCTTTGATGTCATATATAATGGTCTAGTGTAAGTGTAGATGGGTGTGCTTAGATCATCTATTAAAAATAGCTAACTCTTGTTAAAAGTATATAACCATATGCCCAACGAATGTACCCTTATTAGGTGTTATCATATTGGACATAAGATTTATTTTAGGGATCTTACACTTAGCTTGTATAGAATAATAATATGTTTATTGTGGATAAAAATTAATCATAATACGAAAAAGGCTAAATCATGATGAACACATAAACACACGTGCTTTAAAGTTTTATTAAGATCACAAATTATACAAATTAGATCTTCACAAAAGCTTAAACTTTATATATTTTTGTAGGAGTATAAAAGAAATGAAGAAAAGAGACGAATGAAAGAGAAGAAGAAGACACGACATAAGAAGAAAACACAACCCTCATGCCGCTCTCTCTCTCTCTCTCTCTCTCTACAACGTTTTATTTTAACCATTATTTTGCACCCCTTCAGTAAATTTTTTTCTACAAAACTCATTCCCTTACCTTTTCTAAAAATGCAGAAAGTTTGATAGACCTCTCTCCTTTCTCTCCCATACAAATTTACAAATCTACAAATCTACAGTGATTTTGAATTTTCATCAAAATAAGAGATTTTTTATTACAAATTGGGCAAGAGTTGGATTTAACAGCGAGTTGAGAAGAAATTTATTATTTACACACTTACATTTTTTTTGTGGCCTTTGTATCTTTGGGTAGAGTGTTAGAAGAAACCCAAGTGCATACAAGATGGTAATTGTACTTTGAATCTAGAATTCTTTAGAGTGTGCAGCGACCAATATTTCAGGTCCATACATCAGTTTCCAAGTTTTCTTTAATTTTACTCTAAAATTTAGTGATAACTTAACAATCTTTAGTTTTTATTTTCAACAATTATGATAGACAAGTAACACCAGAAAGGATAAATAATTAAGAAACGAATAGCCCAATTAGGCCAAAGTTATTCAAAGACTCCCAAATTTGGCAAACCTTGCACTAGTTGTACAAGAGTCCTCATTGATTTAGAACTTGCTTACTTAGTACTCTTTAATAATCAAGTAAAATATAAGAGTATCGATTTTAGTAGAATTAACATAAAGTAAGTAGTAAGTAAATAAAAGAAGTAATAAATTAAATTATGCACAAAGAATTTTATAGTAGTTCAAAACTCCTATTCCATTCTCCCCTCCCTTTTAAATCCTTTAGAAATATATACCTTTACTTACTTCACTATTGGACAATTTGTACACCTATAAGCCAACAAGCTTATCTTACAATGCTCCTATTTAGAAATTTCAACTATGTAACGACCTAACTCAAGTGTAAGCTAATGGGTTTGAATTATCTAGTTAAAATGAATAATGGAAGTTGAAGATGTATTAAGCATCCTTACTAATATGCCAGATCTTATTCTCATAGGTTTTGGATATGAGATTAAGTTAAAAAAATCACACTCCACCCACTTTATGGAATTCCGACACCCACATTAAAATATTCAATGTGAAGACTCATACCCTTGGCCCATGGCCCTAGTGGTCTAGCCTATGCCCAATCTAGCCTACCATCCAATATGGTCCCAAATATCACATGTGACCCAGCATATGTACAAAGTGATAGGCCTAAATTATTTTTTAAAAATAGTTAACCGAAATTGAAGTTGTATAGACTATCATTATTAATATAATGTATCTTATCCTAGTAGTTGTTAGATGTGAGATTGAGTTGAGGATATTACAATCACCTTTAAGACCCTAGAGGTTTACACAAATGGAAACACCAATACCTCTAAGACCATTGAGTCAATATTGTAACACTCCAATTCGGCTCAAACGCGGACTGAACCATGGTGTTAAAAGTCAAAAAGCTAGTCATTAGACTACTGATTTAGATTAACATAGCTAAAAGTGATCTTAACCCTCAAGGAAACCTAGGACTGAAAACCCTAAGAGATAATACATGATGCACATTGATCATACTTATTATAGGAGAGATCTTATCTTAAAGACACTTATTATAAGTCCTCTAAGTTAGTGTAGAGGCAACACCCCTATATCAACTAAGAGGATGATTTTTAAAATGCATAATGCACACTCTCAGCTACAACAAAGGTCAGATACCCCAGTGAGGGCACAACAAACAGCTCTCCTATAACTTGGAGGTTGGAACTTTGAAAATACTAATGAATGAACTAATTCTTATACCTAGTTCCATATTTGAGTTTGATAACTTCATAAATGATGCTAGATACTTAGAGGAAGAATCATAGTGGTCATGGCTACTTGTAACATATACCGTACACATGCTACACATAGCTACTATCATAGATTGCATTCTTCATGTGCTAGGCACTTGCCCGAATATTTGGTCTTCATGTGGATTCGATTAGCGGTGTGACTTGTAAGCTCATAATCCACATTTCTTCAATACAATACACGTCTACATTCAAATGTTTACCCTACCTTATTATGCTCCAATCGTCAATTCTTGGATTTTGAGGCTTACACACAACCTTGCAGATCATTGTTATGCATTGCCTCAAAGTTATCACCGACATGACAATATAAATAACAATGATACGGAAACACAATGCACACACAATTAATAGGCCAACATTTAAGCTTTCTCAGTACTCATTACAAAATACTATCTAGGGCACAAACCCTAATAATAGTACAATGTCATGAAATATGACAATAAGTTCCACATAATGCATAACATAGCAACAAAAGCATAATCCCCTACCATGAGCCCTCTTATATGTCTGCCTATGCCAACCATCGCCAAGCAAACTCACCTACGTAAATTTAAAACATCCGTTAGTAATAAAAAAATGTTTAAGTATTGGTCTGAAAATAACTACTGACAGCATGAACGTAGCAAATGGGCCATCTCGTACCCACTAGGAAAAATAATATAATTTTAAGAATTACTCACATCCAAGTAGAAGATGAGAGGCATGCAAAACACTCTCGAGAAATTAGATCAAACGACACCCTAAGCACAATAATGTAACATGATGAATCAGTATGATAAGCATAGTAATGCAATGAGATGAATTAATATGCGAAGCTCAGTGATACAATGAAATGAGCCGGCACGCTATGCACAACAATATTATACAACGAGCCAGCACGCTAAGCACAACAATACAATTGGTCCTACATGCTAAGTGCCGACAACACACCAAGTGAATAGTCAAGTCATAATAGCTTATAATTAGTCTAGGTAGGGATTTTGTAATATCTTTTTGAATCTTAAGTTCGAGTCAGGTGAAGTGGAGGAGTCTTGCAGACCTGAGTGAATGTAGTTCCTTGTCCTAACTAGGCGAGCTTACTTCGCACATCCTAGCAATGTAAAATTACCCTAATCAAATTCTAATTACATAGGCATGCAAAACGAGCCATGGCCTCCACATATGCACAACCACATGCAAATTCTAATTAGTTTGGTAGGTTAATTAGTCACACACTAATCTACATTAAGTAAATTAATTAGGGTTTGAAAGTTCCTGACAAAATTAGTGAATAACTTCGCTTAAGCTTAACCTTAATTAATCAAACAACTCTAAGTCTACTATTTTTCTGACGAGCCAAACGAACTCCAAATAGGCTAAAACTTGGAATGATTCAATGATAAAAATTACCATGGGTTGGCCGATGGGCTATCACGATGGACAAGGCCCACTAATATAAGACTAAGTTTTTGAGAATAGTATTCCTGTGCCGCACACTAAATTTGCTAAGATTTATTCATAGGATTGGAGATCTCAACCAGATCTGGGAAAATTAAGAAATCAATCCAACACCTTGAACTATATTTTTACAAATTTTAGACAAAAACTCCAAGTATTCTTGCCTAAAGAAAATTGGGAAGGGAAGGTATCGGCAAGGAGATTCCAAGAACTACATAGGACAAACTTGGCCTCAACAGCTTGGGAAAATTCCATAGGCTAAACTACTCGTCCAAATGATTTCAAATTCTAAGGTACTTAAATAGAACCACTACCTAAGGCCCAAGTAAAAATTTTAGCGAATTTTACCACCAAATTACTAAGATTTAGGAATTTACAATCCGAGTTCAAGAATTAGGGTTTGACCTTGCATTCCTATCCACTCAATTTTATCAATTTTATTAACTACCTGAATTACCCTAAAATTATTGAGTTTTATATAGATATTTTGTAAATCAATAAATAAATTTTACATATTTTACTAAAGCCTTTAACTTATTTAAACAGTAGCCATAAGGTCGAACCATGTCACAACAACCATTCAATATCATAGTATGAATAGTCCGGTTTTAGGTGTCATGTTCAAGCTCTTAAGGAAATCCTCAAACCACGCTTAAAATGTTCCTAAGTAGATATATACATGCATAAAATCACACAAAATTGTAAAACACCACACAAGCATGCAAGAGAGACCATGAAACTTTGTAAAGAGGAGGGAAGGAGAGATCATTAGCTCACAAGGGCTAGGAGGAGGTCTTTCATGGCATTCTACCCCAAAACCTACCACTCCTAAAGGTTGTTGGTGGAGGAAGTGGAGAAAAGAGACAAGTGGAGGAAGGTCAAAGAGACGAAGGAGCAAAAGGTGAAAAATAGTGGAGTTTAGGGGGTATTTATAAGCGGGAAATCGGTCGGTTGAGCGCCATTGCGCTCCGCACTGAAAGCTGGACTATAGGCCAGTGGCTGCCCATGCAAGCGTGAAGAAAACACATGCAAACGCAACCCTACTGGGCGCAAAGGTGCTAACTGAGCGCCGTTTCATCTTCAGAGAAATGAGGGAAACCCTAAGTTTTGCTGCAAGGGCATTAGGGCGAGTGCCTTTTCATTGCAACCAAAAGTGAAAAATTCAAAAGAAAATCTCTAAGGTTGAGCGCAAAGGCAATAGTTGGGCACCTTTGCTCTATGTACAAAAAACCCAGACCGACCTTAGAAATCGCATTGTGGTCCTGTAGTGGCTAGGATCGATTAAAAAGGATTCTGAACAAAACAAGGCACACAAGACTTGCGTGGAACATGGTCTTAATGCCTGATTTCAACACGACAACACCCAACTAAAAAGTAAATAAAATAACTGTTGTAACTATACAGTGCTCAATTGGTATGTCAAACATCGGGAGAAGCTAGAGCCTCAGCTCACATAATATACCACACACATCTGGATAGTGGATAAAAGAAGTTGATCACATAGCACTCTGCTTGACATGATGGTAGCCCGACACTAAAATCAACAGGCAAATGACCTAGGTTTTACAAATACACCATCTTTTCTTCTAATGCCCATTTAGAGTAAGTCAAGACACCTTGGATGCTGAAGCACCAATCAAACCTGCAATTATGTCTAAATGCTCACATCTTGAGTAAAGCTTTACAAAGACTTTGGCATATGTGCCTTATGCCATTACAAACATTCTTTGATTTAAAATTGAAGCACCAGGGTATTATAAGCAAGACAATGTAAACTTTCTAATATGTAATACCCAAAAGTGTTCAAAATGCCTACCCAATGACCATTTTTATGGCTAAGCATCTCTCGGCTAAGAAAATGTCAGTCAACACCTCCAATGACTGACTTTCCTCGAATTGATCGGTAGCATGCCGATCGTCAAAGTAAATCGCTGTCCTCGCCTATTGCTATCTTTTGCCGAATTTTTGCCAATCGTTCTGCCAAAGTCCACTACTTCCTCCACTCGATATGATCGGCTGCCAATCATTCTACCGAACGTCAATGGAACTCGTAATACTTGTGTTTCTTCGTTGAATTTTCACGCTTGATGTGTACAAATTGATTCCCAATGATGAATTAGCAAATTTAATGAGTGAATAATTAAAATTTAGGCTCAACTGATATGGCAACATGGGTTATATAGCATACATGGGTGTGTGCAAGCATTCATTTATTATGTGAAACCGGCATTCAATGTATGTCTGATTACATTTGACCGATTAATTATGATCAAGGAATAACAAAACCTCGTGCACCTGAATATCCAACCAAGAGACCGACTCAAACCATGAACTAATAATATAATTGGTATTTTCAAAGTTCATCACTAAATTAAGATTATGAAACAATCAAACCTAAGGCACATAAATTTTAACAGTTGAACCTTCTCATGCAATATAACATTTACAAATATTAAAGAAATTAATTATTCCAATTTTAATCTCAATTGACATAAGATGAACTCAGGAAACAAAGAGAGAATATGTAATTATTCGGATAGGCTATTGGCTTTCTTATTTTGTGAAAAAGAGGTGTATTTAACAAATAGTACGGAAAGAAGAAAGGCCTTGAAAATACAAATAATTATGCAATATAAATAAATTATTATCTGATTCTGATGGTGACTAACGCTGGTTAAAAAATTTTGACGGCAAACACCCAATTTTTCGCCCAAGATTAATTAAGCAGACATAGATAATACCTTGACGGAGCCTTGGCACACCCACCATAAACCTAAGATAATGCCCATCAATTGATTTATTTTTTACCGACAAATTTAGCCCCAGAATTAGTGAAATTACACAAAATTTTGGTCTATAAAAAATTGCTTACTACCCCATAAATTGTGAGTATGAATTATATACAACTTCCAGAATCTCTTTCATTACAATTCACAGAGTCGCATAGCTTCATTGGTCTTCCAGTGATCGCTTACGTGCTCTAAGATTTAGCTTGAGACTTTCAGGCAATGGAGGTGTTCTTCCTCGTCTAAAGAGAACAGCCAAAGCTCTCATCTTGTGGCAAATATCAAATACCTACTCAAACAACATTCAAAAAAAAATTACACCTACATCATACGGAAACCTGCAAAACAATCTCCTAAACCAACTTACCGAGGATGCTTCAACTTCCGCAACACCATCACAATTTTGACCACCTCCTTGCAATAAGTCGCAATATTTTGTAGCATCATGTTCATCTTCGAACACCTGCCATTAAGATAACCATGTCATGTACCAGACATCTTCATCAACTAGACCTTAAGCTAGCTAAGTCAGATGAGCATATGTAACAGATTGAATGCTTTCATATTAAAAATCGACGATACGAAGCCCATACAAGAAAAAAAATGACAAATGAAAGAAAAAATACACTCTTCTCACTCCATATTTTAAAGAATGAAAATCAAAATTAGTGAAGAGAACAAGAGAAAATATTTCCAGGTTATCCAAAACAGGCAAATTAGTGCAGATTACAAGAAGAGAAATGCACTAAAATAAGCAAAAAGAACTATTATTTATTCGCATATTCTAAAATGCAAAACCTGCACATTTTCCCTACAAAGGGAATATAGCAAGAATTTGTTAAACAACCTCATAGATGCATGTGGCTTAAAAAGGTCCAAAACGAGTAAAAGTAAAATCATTTTCCAATGCTGAAGTGTGTGAACAAAAGAAACCTAGAAAGACCATTCCAAGGCTCGAAAATGGAGAATGGCGCCATAGTTCTGTATTGCTTTACAATGAGGTGGCAGAAAAACACCTTATGAGTATGACCATAGATGAAGCAAAGAAAGGAAGAAGCTTGGCTGCTAATTTCGTACCCTTCAGGAATTGAGGAAACTTAGACACAAAGTAGCAGGAGACATGATTTTTCATTTATTTTGACATGAGCACTTAAGAAACTTACAAGAACTCCTTCTCGTATATCCTCAACCAGCATCTGGAATTTTGTGCCCGCTCTAGATTGTTTAGATTTATTTCCAGCTTCTGGTTTCAATTTGCTACTTCGAGAAAATAGAAGCCCCAGCTCCCTTTCTACTTCACTGCAGAACAACAAAATAAGCTCCTTGCAACCAAGTTACAATGGTATTATGCTGGCACAAGGTATTGACTATGACAAAAACTAACCTGCGATTTCTTCGTGTTTTCATGGTACACAATTCATTCTCTCTTTGAGTGAGTACATAAACAGGCTTTGAATCTTCCCTCCATGGGTTGCTTTCTAACACTAGATAAAATATAAAAATTTCTCATAAATATTTACAGTGAAACAGTAGCAAATAAAATTTTTAATTCCAATAGTAATTTCGGCTATGGTATTATTATTGACAGAAGTATTATTCCTGGACCAAAGCTTCTCTCTCTAAAAAGTGGCTTATTTACTTCTTCCTACAATGGGGATCGGAGTTCCATCTAGGATAAAAAATTAGTCTCTAGTCTTTCCCTCCTTGGTTCCTAAAAGCCTAACTCCGACTAAATCAAGACATTCTTGTTGGCAACAAAACTAAGCTTTAGTCTCCTAAAGCTGCGTCCAAGTTTTTTCTAACAGGGGACTATTTTGCCATTATTAAGCACACCTATGCTCAATTTAATTTAGTCTCTTATTTTAATTGAAGAATTAAATGTCACAAAAATATGGGCTGTCCAAGATGGGATGTCTGTCTATTATAAGATGATAAATAAATAAGTAGAACAACTAGAAAATGGTTAGCACAAAACAATTTTTCAAGTTAGAATTGTTTTGTGCTTAATTGAATGCAAATAGAATATCAATGACACAGTGCATAAAAATCTTAGGTCAATAAAGAAGAGAATATCAATGCCACAGTGCATAAATTTCGATTGATTATTTTGAAATTTATATCAATGGACAAACTTTGGAGAAAAAAAAGTGGCAAGTCTTTAGCCAGACGTCCATCCACTATAAACCTCAGAAGAGTATTAAATACGTGATGCTGAACAGAAATTACATTCGTCACTAATTTTCAATTTAGTTGCCACTTTGCATTAAGCAATTCTGGTATTATGTTTCTGTAATAAAAAATCATCACTATTTTATTTACTTCCAAATTTAATTACAAAGATATCGCAGCACTGATAGGTTGAAGACTTAGGGCGTCCTGTGTATTCTTTCCGTGCCTGAAGATATGTTTGTCTACTATAACTGACAGCCCCACAAACAATATACCAACTTCACAAGATAGAGGAAAGAAACAGAACTTAATGGTGATTAACATATTTCTGTACTGCAGCTGAATCAGGGGGCTCCAAAATAAAATATCCCATCCCCAACCTTATTCAGTGATTAAGTTATTTTTACTGTCCTTCTACTGGTCAAGAGAAATGGCATTATTGAAATGTTCATATCATGCAGTACAAGTTACAAAACTTTGCTCTACTTTGATTTACTTTTGATATAGGAGTTCTACTGTTAATAGGCCTTTCATTTTTATTTTCTCTTTTTTGATTTGAGATTCCTAACGTGTTTAGGGTTTAATAGGCCTTTCATTTTTCTTTTCTCTTTTTTAATTTAAGAATCCTAATGTGTTTAGGGTTTTGTTTGGTAGTTTCCTCACAAGTCTATTAAACCATTGTTATACACCTTGAATTATATAAACTTAGGTTAATGAAATTTGGAGTATTGTGAGATCTAATTCTTTGTTAATGAAACTCTAACACACTGTGTGCTGATCCCTCTCCATTATCTAATTTCTCATCATGCTCTCCATCATTAAACATCAGCTTGTAATAGTTTGTACGTGTCATTACAGAATTTTAATTTAATCACCTAAACCTGCAAAAAAATACCTATGAAAATGTGGATATTGCAAGCTGAAAAAATACTAAAAAATTTCAGATAATCCAACCAAACATCTTGTTTCATAATAGAACATTATTTATGCATAGAACAAGCACAAGGCAGTGGTTATTTTACAGGAAAAGATGAATAAAATCTAATTCCAAGATCACTTTATATGCTCCTGCGTCAAAGGGTTCCCTCTGTACGATTTCTTTAAGATATGGCTGCCTACTACAACAACCATATAAAAATCCCAACAAACGAAATACTTAACAAGATAAATGAAAGCAAAAGAACAGGCTGACTATTAACATAGTTTGGTACACTCGGAAAAATGGCGGTTCCTAAAATAAAATGTCCCCACCTCCAACCCTATTCAGTCAATAAGAGTTATTTCTACTCATCCCTTTACTGATCCGGGTAAAAGGACATTAGTTTATTGTCCAAATATCAGCTCGTATTAGCTTCTTCATGTTCTTCCAGAATTTTAATCTAATCACAACCTACTAAAATTTCGAAATTATAAGCTAAAGAAATACAATAACAAATCCGACATTCCATTCCAATTAAACATCAGAAAATTGTTATTGAACAGAACAGAGTCAACAGACATAGTAATTTTCACAGAATGAAAGAGAAAAAAAGGAATCAAGCTTAATTTAAGCATCAACCAGTAATGACCCAAATTTCACTTCTTTTAAGGAATGAGGTACCATAACAAAGAAATGATAAACTACAAAAGCGACGAGTACATACTACAGGACAGCATTAATCAAGCCAGGCTAAAGCAGAAACGAATGAAAGAAAGTTAAAAAAAGAGAAAGGAAACAAACAAGTACCGTCATAGCTGCTGGAATCGATGCTCTGCTCAAGGTGCCGTCGCAGGTCATAAGCGCGGGAGGAAACCCGGCGAACGAACTCCCCGGAGCTGCCGGGGATCGTACCGTCCATCCGCAGCGCCCTCTCCAGCTCATCGTCGGCGCGGCCGCCACCTCCGTCCGGCGAGGACGATAGGCAATAGACTGCCGCGCCCCGGCGTGGGTGGGGCAGAAGGCGGCGGCGGTGGAGGGAGGCGGAGAAGGCGAGAGAGATGGGAGGGGGAAAGTGACGGGCCATGGAAGAGGAGGTGGAAGCGGGCGGGACAAGCGACTCCATGACTGGTTTGTGTGACGAAACGCAATCTAATTCTGAGCTCTTTGGGTTTTTCAAGGAAAGTGTTGGGTTTGGCAGATCTTTTGTCCTCCCTCTTCTCTTTTCCCACCGTTCTCTCTCCGCACGTCTCTACGCCCGACATTTACGACCGTCATTGAGACAACAAAAAACCCCCTACCCTAGATCCATTTGAACCGTCCTCAAATTAGATTATTTTTTAAAAAACCCACCTTACCTCTACCTGCTGGACTGACGCGCCTGTAAAATCTGACTCCACCCAACCCTAATAGTAAAACTCTGGAAAATTAATAAATACATATGCAACACATTTGCCCGGCTAATTTGCCCGAGTCAGGTATAAAGATGACTTATATGAGTTAACCAGAGTTTTAGTTATAGATTTAGGCTGTTATAGTATTTACTATCCGTTTAAAATTTTTAAGGTATCTTACTTGCAAGTATTATAGGGATTTTGAATCACCGAATTGTGCCCCTATAGACCCAATTTAATTTAATTGAGTCGTAGATATTTACCTGATTGAATTCAGAGTTTTGAAGCTTATTTAGCCTTCTTGCCTCGATTCCCACCTTTAATCAATTTTATGACTAGAGTCATTTTCGACTTTAGACGCTCTCAAATTGAGCTTTTCGTCCATATTTATGTCTTGCAATCCTGAATTGATTTTGGTGTGAGCACTTGAGCTTAACGCAATTATTTTTTTTCTTACTTTTATTTATATTTAATGTATTTTGACGCATATTTAACAATATTTTATATTCTAATGATGCCAAATATGTTGTTTTGACCTATTTTATCGATAAAGTCTTATCGACTAACAACTTTATACACGATTCGACACGATCGTAATATTTCTGATTCGGTTCTTAGGTGAACTAAAATCAAGGTGTTACAACTAATGTTTTCTATGAATAATTGTTTTCCATTTCCAGTTAGCATAATACATGACTTTAAGGGAAAGTCCAAAACCTCTTTTTCTGATGTCAACTTTTGGGCATTGGTCATTGATTTGAGATTTACAACTTGATGCACCACCACCTTAGAATCCCAAAATGAAATTCTTGTTTCATAATTATGTAACATAGATAGAAGCATATAATATTTGAGACGTAGTGGTCACAATGTCATTGTGGTTTGATAGTTTGCTATCAAACCAATCAGCATATAGAATGATTTCCTGTCCTCCAATAATGGTTTACCAATCGCAAGTATCACAAATTTCCTTATATTTTGTGAATAATAATTTAGAGATTCACACTTTTTCCTACTTAATATTTCTAATTAATGATGTAAGGTTAACTTTCTATCTATGGTTATTTTATTGAAAGTAATCGTGAGTGATTTACATACATCAATCAAATGTAGAACAAGTTTCTTGAACAATTGGAAGACAATGAAAAATCAAGATTTATTGTATAAAGGACAAAACCATATAAACTAGTACAATCATCTCCAAATCTAACAAAGCACTTAATTTTTCATTACACATAAAAGGTACTGGTCCATCAGGAAAGGGAATTTCATATCTATCATTTGCATATGAGAAAGACAACCTACTCAATTATTACAATCATTAGACGTAAGAACATTAATTGTTGTACGTATAAGACCTTGATTTTTCAAAAGTTTAATAGTGTCAAAAAGGAGTGACCAAGTCTATAATGCCAAATAGTGTCTCAAGTCTTTCTTTGTCTATTTGAATAAAATCTAGAATATTATATAATGATCACTCTTCCAATTTTTGTTTTATAGTGTATATGCTCCTTGTCTGAGAATCAGAAATGATTGCTTTTCTAATGTTTCCATCAGCTACAGCGAAGAACTCAAAATTAAAATGGAAAATACAATTATAATCATAGGTGAGCTGACTAATTGGCAATAAATTTTGTTGTGAACAATTCATATGTAGCAAATTTGTTAATTTGGTAAACTAATAGTCCTAATGTTTGCTATGACTAATTGTTTTCCATTTCGAATTAGCACAATATATGGCTTTAAGGGCAAGTCCAAATCCGCATTTTTTGACGTCAACTTTTGAGCATTGGTCATTGACTTGAGATTCTTGTTTACTACAAATGCAACTTGATGTGCCACCACATTAGAATCCCAAAGTGAAATTCTTCTTTCATAGTTGTGTAACAGAGATAGAAGCACATAATATTTGAGAAGTAGTGGTCACAATGTCATCGTGGTCAACATTTGATAGTTTTTCATCAAACCATTCAGCATCTAGAAGGATTTCCAGCCCTCCAATAACAGTTTACCAATCGCAATTATCACAAATTGCCTTATACTTTGTGAATATTAATTTAGAGATTCACACTTTTGCCTTCGTAATATTTCCAGTTGATGATGTAAGGTTAACTTTCTATCCATGGTTTTTTTATTGAAAATATTTTTCAATGATTTCCATACATCAATCAAATGTAGTGTTCAGACCGACAACTTGTTTGAGAATTCTCACACTCAATGTGCCAATTATCCATCACTTTATCAACTTATCAATCTTTTTCCATGCTGTAAAGTTAGGGGATTGATAGTTTGTTCAATAGATTCGGAAACTTCAAAGTCAGGGGTAATGAAGTAGTTCCATCAATAAATTCAATATAATTATGTAACTCAATCAATGTAACACCCCATTCTAGTTCACTAAGGAACCGGACTAGAAATCTTAAAATTATTTTTAGTCATACCTTAAACTAATATATGTTAGACATAACGAAATCTAGATTTATATAACCCATTTAAACATCATGGAATAGGAAGATATAGACATGTGTGATGATGCAATGACATGAAACACCCTACTAAAATTTCTATGTGTAGTGGCATGACAAGACATAATTAAGAATACAACAAAAAATCTAGCAGACAATAATGTATGTTAATATCATATCCCACTGCATCCTAGGAGTTTCACACACATATATGCCATGGATAAAGTCACAACATAGGAAAAACTGCAAGTTTAATAATAGATAAGCAAAAAAATCTCCAATCAAGTAGTCACATAACAAAGATCAAATAAATGACAAAAAGCTACAGACATGTGCCAGGTGCATGTGTCTATGATGCCTTCATGTCCCCCTTGCCCTAGTGGCTTCCCATAATAATCGCATCACATGGCCTATTAACCTCAACATTATGAGTAAACCACAACAACACCAAAAGAGCAAGTTAGTTTTCCCATGAATCATTCTCATTCCTTGTGTCCTTCTAACCAAACTTGTAATAGTACAACTATATAAAAAATGTATGTCAGTAGTCAAAAGATTACTAGTCTGAAAAATAACTAATAAAAACATTCCAAACTAGCAAACGGAAAAGTCATTATCCATGAGAAAATGCAATAGTAATTAGAATATCTCCATATCCACACCACCATCATGAACCATGGCTAATAGAACTTTAACATAATCACTAATGGTCAATAGGGTCTAGCTGATAATCTCGGTAAATATACATGCATATGTACCAGACCTTTTCAACTTTAACATGCTAGTAATATAGCCAATAGGGCCTAGCTAGTAATCCTTGCAGCAGTGCATGGTTTAGATACACTTGACGGATAGCATGCACTTGAGAAATAAAGACTTCTAGCAGGTACTATGGCTGAGAATCATCAAAAATATTAACCACCAAACTAAGCACCACAAGTGGTACCGACCGGGCCCCTCAGTGGGTGTCACGCTCTCATCCATCTTGCACGCATAGAAAATTTGAAAAGCATACAATAAGTATTAGGCCTAAGAAGGGTCTACGAAATATCACTAATGCGACTTTTGAACTGGATCTCATTTTCAAAATTCACATTAAACAATCTCATTCTTGAAGTTCTATTAATCTGAATAATCGACTAAATGACTCATAGGTAGTAAGATCCAATAAAATCCAATAGTTACATCCTACGATATAAAAGTAAAAAAACTTAGAGCTGAGCAGCAGATCAAGTAGAATAAGTCCTAACAAACCTGTGAGGCAAGCTCCAGGTCCTAGTTCGACGAGCTCAACTTTGCACGACCTAGCAAATGTAACCACTCCTTAGCTCCTACTTGTGATGGTAAGCATACAATGACTTGGAGATAGTCCTTGATGAAATAAGATGACATGATAGGCAATGAGAGTAGGAAATTAAAGACCAATATCACATCATCATTCTCATACAAAGTGCATCATTATAATTGTAAAAAATCAAGTAAATATAAATAGCGATAATGAAGCAAGATTTGGTTTATTATGAAATAAATTTGTGAATCAATCTCACTTGAAATATCAAAATGCCCGAGGGGACATAAGACAATTTAGCTTGAGATATCTAACACAATAATCGAAATAAAATTCATGCTCAAATTATGAAAAATAATTTGAGATGTCGGGTTAATATGTTTTCCATAGGGCAAGCAGGACATGTTCGACCTCATGTCTAACCAGCGTCAGGTCAAACGAGCCCCCGAGTTCTTGTTTGGAATCTATCCGTTCTGAATATAATGGATTGTCGACTGACCAGATGTGAGGCTTCGCCGATTGAGAACATAGCCAGGTTCAACCCCGGCGATTGAAGGGTTGATTCACATTAACACCGGAATGACTTTAGATATGAAAAACATGAAAGATATCAAGTCAAACTCATATGCCCGTTAGTTAGAGATTATCATTATTAAAATAAACTTACTTTTTTACTTAAATAAGATAATTTAGTTAATTATCATCCAACATAAGATTTTCACGTCACATTTATTTTTACAACTATATACAAGTTATTCTATTATTACATTAACTATTTCATTATTAAATCAATTTGACATGCAAAACAAGATCACACAGACATGGCCAAAAATTATAAGTTTGAATCTTTTTTTTGTTTCAACCATAATTATGTAGATTAGTTGATGAAAATTTCAACTTTGCACCAAAG
Source organism: Piper longum (assembly GCA_032619315.1). Taxonomy (NCBI): domain Eukaryota; kingdom Viridiplantae; phylum Streptophyta; class Magnoliopsida; order Piperales; family Piperaceae; genus Piper; species Piper longum. The sequence continues at coordinate 19,046 of JAVDBV010023444.1, forward strand.
CAAATATTTTATCACATTTTATAAATAAAAATAAAAACTTTAACAAGAAAAATGATAGATCTACAAATGAACATGATGACCTAGACATCTATTGCTTAAAAAAGATGATCTAAATTCACAGACATCATAGGATACCCAAAATAAAAAATAAAAGAGAGGGGGAAGAGCATACCTTGGTGGGAAGAAGAAAAAAGGGGAAAGAGAAAAAGGAGAGGAGGGGAATAAGGTGGGGGAGGAGAAGGCTGGGAGATGGAGGACGAGGGAAGAGAAGAAGTGGAGGTGGTAGCCAAGGGAGAGGGAAGGAGAGGAAATGGGGAAAAAGAGGCGGCAGGGGAGTCTCAATGCCCTGCTCATGAACACAGCACCACGACACGCACTAGCAAGCGTCGCAGCGATGAGCACGCAAGTAAAAAGCCGCACACGCACTAGTGCTATGGTCTTTCTATCTCAGCGTCGCAGCGCTGAGAGCCAGAATTGGGCCAGAAATAAACGAGTAGGTCTTGGTAGCTACTAGGGTTCATCTAGGGCTACTAAGGTATGATAAGAATGTCATGTCAAACAATTCAAACTCTAGATTAATGCTAGACCAAAAAGCAAAAAAGTACAAAATGTGCAAACACGACCCTAAACTACCAACAAAAGCTAAAGATGGTGGAACAAATAAGCACCTCCAAAAAAAAAAGCCCCGACCTCTAAACATTAGCTCAAGCAACAACCACCAAAGCCAAAAATAGAGGCAACACAAGCAGCAACCTAGCAACTCATACTTGATTGGAGCAAATACCAATACATAGACCACTTGTAGGGGGACGCAACCAACGCCCAAGCTCTCAACAACACACAAAAACGATACTCCCAGTACCAAACCAATCGAACCACACCAATCACATGCTACTCAGGTCAACAACAATTCGAACATAAAATAGCAGGCTGACGGGTCAGTTTTTACACTTTTTCAGGTGTGAGAAGCTTAAAATGTAGAGATGCAATGATTTTCTAACCTCATCAATAGGAGTAACATGCCTAAAATCCTCAATAGGAGTAAATGTCTCCAACCACTCACATGCATACAAAGATCCAATAAAACAATAGATAGGCTTGGGACATGAATAATATAGTAAGCCTTATGAAATTAAGGGCAACTTGAAACAAGAATCGATTTTTCAAATCGAATCGAGAGATCTCATCTTTGAGAGTCATTAATCATGCTAAAACTACTTTTTGAAGAATCCCATATCAAGCGAGTTTTCTAATAAATATGCTCCTTGATACATCATTTTTAAAATATATAAGGTGACACGTGCTAAGTGGTATATAATAAACATTCACTTAACATGTTCTACGAAGAAAACAAACATGATAGAGTAAATCAACAAAACAAAGAATTCTGAGTAATAATGGTCTTGTGATTGAAGCTCCAAACATGCATATTCTAACGCGAGCTGGGACTCTTAAGCTAAATTGAAAATCCCAACTCAATACTCAAACTCTAGCTTAAATGATGCATGATGAAGTGTGTGCATGCTCATAGCAGTAAATAAGCTAAACAATACAATTAAATCATCGAAACATGCATAGGATGCAAAACAAGGCCCCTAATATCTAGTATAATCCATACATAGCATGTCAATAAATGCATGACAAATAATATATCACTAATATTAATCATCTACAAGTCAAGAAATAAATAAATAAGACCTTACATGCATGAATGAAAAATAAATAAAATAATGAAAACTCTAATCGTGCATGAATCAAATAATTTTAATAAATAAATAATAGCACTCTTAGATAAATCATGCATGGTACCAAAATGCATCCAATTATAGGTATAGCAATAGCATATGGTCATATAAAATAAATCACATCCATACAAATTGCAAATAAATAAGAATGAGTAACAAAACACGAGACTAATAATCAACAAATAATCGTGCAAATAAATAAATAAATTATTAATTAAATAACTATAAAAATACACCATAGTCTCCTAAACATGTCATACTGCATGAGAATGCATTAAATGAAATAGAGAGAAACTCAAATTACAAAAAATGAACGAAAAACGAGCAAAAATGACATAAATGAAGGAGAGCTGGGTTGGGTTGCAAGTCAAGACTGAATTGAGTCAAGTGCAAAGATGGACCAAGTTGGCTCTGCAAAAAACACATGAATTGGACCGGTGCAATAGAGTGCAATGTCGGGAGAGTGATTGGGATCGACAGAGGGGGTGACGGGGGTCACTATGTTGGGTGGCATATAGTAGGTTGAAAAATAGGAGAAATGGCTGCGGCTCGAGTAATTATCACTGAATAAATAATGGCAATGCCGGAGGTGACTGGGACAACGGAGACTAGCAGGGCTAGTCATGATCGATGGGGTTTGTCAAGGGAGTGGATCGAAGGTGGCGGTGGCAGAGAGATGGCGCGACAACATTAGAATCCCGACAAGATTGTCAGCAAAAGCGTAACAATGCTAGAACTTTCCAACATGATCTTGACAGTGAGGCATGGGGATGGGTCTGGTCGGTAGACAACATCAAGACCTATCAATTACCGATGGTGGCGCTAGTGGATGGGTAGAGGTGGTACTCCAAAGTCATGGTGGCAGCAGCACAATCCACAAACCTACGGACCTTCATGGCACTTTTTGGTGAGTCATGGTCATGCTACTGTTGAGGCGGTGGCCGGGTGTGTTGTTGGCAATGAGACAGACATAGTGGATGTCACAACAGGACAAAAGGAGGTGTTGATGGGGAGATATGGAGGTCCAAAGTAGGAGGGAGAGAAGCTTGGGTGAACGGTGCAACTTCCCTAAATGTGTAACTATGTCATTTAGGGCTGCTAAGGCTACTAGGGCTCATATAGGGCTACTAAGTATGTCAAGAATGTCACACCCAAAAATGCCACCAGTGACTGAACCGTTCGCTAATTTGTTAAGTCAACCCGGATTTAACCTCAGTGTCTCAAGATGGTGATGCAAGCATACAATGCATGAGTGAGATGCTTAGGTTCTAACGGTGATCTAAATAGATGTTATGATATGCAATCAAGTATAAAACAAACCAAAAAAGTGAAAAACTTAAAGAAAATAACTATTTTTAAAACAAAACGGAAGGAGTCTCCCCAAAAAGTGCAATAGGGACCACCTTGCCAACAGCAAGCAGTTTAATAAAAAGCAAGAAGCAAAAAATATAACATTTCAATTCTATTTATTTTTTATCTTCTCAGCCAAGTCTAGATTCCATTGCTCAACCTATTTATTTCTTTTCATAGTTTTCCTTCACATGCAAAACATTTTATCCATTTATAGAAATATCATTCAAGCTCCATCAATCAAAATAATTCAACACTTAGCCACATCAATTACATTTGGCAGGTACATGTGTGCACAATTTTATTGCTCCTCCTTCGTAGTCCCAACAGCGTTCAATCTTCATAGAATCTCTCATAAGGGCACTAATTGGGGTCGTCGACCTTGTGTGACAGTGTCCCTTTCTATCTAATCTCATTCTTTGGTAACTTTAAAACTATTCTTTGCGCACGAAAATCAATCACTGTTCTTTCAGCCCTCTAGATTCTCTATATCACTCCTAGCCTTGAGTACAGAGGCCAAATACTCTCAAGCATGCATCTTCAATACCCTTTGAAACCCAAAAGTCTAGACATGCACTGCATAGCCTTACCCGTAAACCTCCATACTTCTCTGGGTTTGAAGAACTTAAGCTAGAGTTATTAGGATCCCTCAGGAATGACATGAATACTCACCAAATCCATAGCCGACTATGACTAACACATGCTCTCTCTCAAGGCACGACTGTCGATTTTCCTTTGTCTCACATCTCACTAAAAACTTGAAAAAATTACATATATATAGGCCTGGGTAAGAATTGTAATATAATAGTCCCGAAGGCATAGTGATATGGATTTGAGTTTTCGAAAACAAATTCAATGGATCTCATCCTCGAGGGTTATTAATCCAAAAATTTTGTACAACAAAATGAACCATGTAGAGTGGGATACAATAAATCCACCATTGATCACGTCCGCTTTCATATTAAAATTAAAGCATGATAGAGTACAGAAGTCAAACTAGAAGTGGGTCCTAAACAAACCTGATAGAAGCTCCAATCGTGTCCGCGTGCCTAGGTAGTGAGTTCCTACTCTGTACCTACACATCAAACTAAAAGTTAATGCCCACTATGATGTATTCACACATCCTATAGCACACACACACATCAAGGCACACATCATATCTAATCACACATTAATTCATATTAGATTTTCTAGGCTATGTTGCATTTAATTAACATTACATACTTAATTTACTTAATTAGTTCCTTAGTGTTCATTTTAATACCATACAATCATGCAATTCATTTTTATTTACAATAAAAATATTTAATATATCAATCAATCAATCCTAACATGATGTGCTAATAATTATCACTTAAGTAATTAAGTTGAAGTTAATTATACCTTGCATAGTTGGCAATCAACGATGACTAGGGTTTATCGCACTACTCGAGACTTGAATTCGGCACCCAGTGGCATCCGAAGTTCGTTCGGGTTCGACTGGATGAATTCGGCGGAAGATCCGGTGATTTTCAGTTAATCCGATTTTTCAACAGTTTTCTTGCAGTTTTCGGTGACTTTTCCAGCGAGGCAATCGGGGCTATGGGTCGACACCAGCTCAACGAGCTTGACCCAATGTTGGTTGTGGTGAGGGCGACCACGGCAGTGGTAATCGCCGGCGGAGACATCAAGTTAATTGGGGGTTGGTCGGTTATCCGATTGGCCCTTGGCCGGCTAGGTCAAGGAGGAGGAGGAGGCATCATGACAGTGACAAAGTGGAGTGGATGGAGGTGAATCAACGTCGGGACAGGCGGCGCTCGGCATTGCTACTGTGCATCGTGGAGGTCGGGCGGCGGCTAGGAATGTTGGGAACAACACGACAACACTCCAGCGTCGATCAGCGGCAGTGTTACGGCCGGAGGGGGCATCAACGACGGTGTTAGGGTGGCAATGAATGGAGAGAGGAAAAGCATCGTGAGGGTTTAAGGTGGTATTTTCGTGAATAAAAGTTGACTTGACTTTGACTCGAATCAAAAATAATAACTAACTCCTAATGAATTCCCAAAAAAATCTAGAAAAATAGGGGAAAATCCCATAAAATGTAATACACGTCAAAATATAAAAATGACATGTTCTATAATTAATAACCCACCTAAACTACTCTATAATATATCCAAATGTGTTATTCGGCCTAAAAATAATTCTATGATCAAAGATATAAAAAAATAATTACATATTGTTATATACTCTAATTACTTATTTTTAATATCTTTCTGACGTTATAATCATATACTCAGGTATACTTGACCCTCATCTCTCATAAAGCATAGCTGGCCTCAACTCACCACGCGGTCATGAAATTGACCTAACTCTAAGTGATGGTTAAACCGATTAGTTCGCTAATATAAAACTTTGTCTCGAGTCACGGGGTTTACAAAGAATGTCATGTAAACAAACTACAACTCTAGACTAATGCTAAACCAAAAAAAAAATACATGCAAACACGACCATAAGCTACCAATAGAAGCTAAAGAAGGCGAAACAAATAAGCACCTCCACAAGCAAGCCCCGACTCCATAGGCTGAAACAGCCCTAAACATTTGCTCAAGCAATGCCCACTAAAGCCAATAACAGAGGAAAAACAACCTACAACCTGGCAACTAGTGCTTGATTGGAGCAAATACCAATACATGGACTGCTTGACGTAGGATACGACCAATGCCCAAGCTCACAACAACACACAAAAATGATCCTCCTAGCACCAAAACAATTGAACCACGCTAACCACATACTACTCTGGGCTACAACAACTCGAACATAAAATATCGGGCTAACAGGCCAGGTTTTACACAACATTCATGACATATGCGGCAGATTACAATAGTGTCAAGGTATGAGAAGCTTAAAATGAAGAGATGCAATGATTTTCTAACCTCGTCAATAGGAGTAACATGCCAAAACTCCTCAATAGGAGTAAATGTCACCAACCACTCACATGCATACAAAAATCCACGAAAATGATCCATAGGCTTGGGACATGAATAATATAATAGGCCTTACAAAATTAAGGGCAATTTGAAACAATACTCAATTTTTGAAATCGATTCTAGAGATCTCATCCTCAAGAGTCATTAATCACGCTAAAAATCCTTTTAAAGAATCCCACATCAGGTGAGTTTTCTAATAAATACGCCTCCTTGATACATCATTTTTAAAATATATAAGATGACACGTGCTAAGTGGCATATAACAAACATTCACTTAACATATTCTACGATGAAAATAAACACGATAGAGTAAATCAATAAAACAAAGAATGTCGAGTAATACTGGTCTTGTGATTCAAGCTCCAAACGTGTATACTCTAATGCGAGCTTGAACTGTGAAGCGAAATTGAAAACCCCAACTCAATACTTAAACTCTAGTTTAAATGATGCATGATGAAGTGTGTGCATGCTCATAGCAATAAATAAGCTAAACAATACAATTGAATCATCTAAACATGCATAACATGCAAAACGAGGCATAAACCTAATATCTAGTATAATCCATACATAACATGTTAATAAATGCATGGCTATATCACTAATGAAAACATGCATGAATGAAAAATAAATAAAATAATGAAAACTCTAATCGTGTATGAATCGAATAATTTTAATAAATAAATAATAGCACTCTTAGATAAATCATGCATAGTACCAAAATGCATCCAATTATAGGTATAGCAATAGCACATGGTCATATAAAATAAATCACATGCATACGAATCACAAATAAATAAGAATGAGAAACAAAACACGAGTCAAATAATAAACAAAGAATTATACAAATAAATAAATAACTATAAAAATACTCCAAAGTGTCCTAAACATGTCATACTACATAAGAATGCTTTAAATGAAATAGAGGGAATCTCAAATAAGGAGCGAAAATGATGCAAATCAAGGAGAGCCGGGTTGGGTCACAAGTCAGGACAAGTCTGGAGATGGACCAAGTTGGTTCTATAGAAAATGCATGAATTGGATTGGTGCACTAGAGTGCAATGTGGGGAGAGTGATTGGGATCAACGGAGAGGGTGACGATGGTCACTATGATGGGTGGCATGACAAGTGGCACAATGATAGTAGGTCGAAAAATGGGAGAAATGGCTACGGCTTGGGTAATTATGACAGACTAAATAATGGCAACGCCGCCGGCGATTGGGGCAACGGCAACTTGGAAGACTAGTCATGATCATTGGGGTTTGCCGTGGGGAGTCGATCAGAGGTGGAGTTGGCAGCAGAGACGGTGTGACAACATCAAAATCCCAACAAGATTGTCAGCAGAAGAGTAACAATGTCAGAACTTTCCACCATGATCTCGACAGCAAGGCATAGGGATGGTCTGGTTGGTATACAGCAGTAAGACCTATCGATTATCTGTGGTGGCACGATTGGAGGGGGGGTACTCCAAAGTCGTGGTAGGGGCAGCACAGTCCGCAATCGTGCGGACCTTCATGGCAATTGTTGGTGAGTCACGGTGACGCTACAGTTGAGATGGTGGCCGGGTGGGATGTTGGCATTTTGAGAGACATAATGGATGTCACGACATGACAAATAGAGGAGGTTCAAAGTAGGATGGAGAGAGGCTTGGGTGAGCAAGACAACTCCCCTAAATGTGTAATTGCGTCACTACATGCATGCCATGACCAGTGGCCTTGTCAATGTTGTTATAAGTCAAAATTGACATAAAGCCAAATGGAGTCTCTAAATGGGAATCAAGTACTGAAGTTAAAAATTAGCCCAAAACCTAAAAATGACCGGGCAATCAAATCAAACCCAAGTCAAAGCATGATTGAGCTCAAGTAATACACACATTAGAGATTCCTAATGCATGAAATGACCAACCTAAAAAGCCCAATGCGAAGGATTCAATGCAGCCACAACCCTAATCAAGCCCTAATCCTCTCTCAAAACCTTACACCCCAACAAACGTATACCTCACACAACCAATGGCATGGATTGTGCCCTCCACACTCCACATGTCATCCCGTGCGCATCATGATATATATAGCCTCCTTATCATCTAATACAACCCAGCTAGCCTCACATGTGAAATAAAAGTTGAACCAAACAGTGAACCAACCAAAATCCTACTAGGATCTCATCAAATGTTGGTCAAAACCTAGAACTAAAAGTTTGCGTTTTACAAATAGATTTATGATTTGAGACTTCCATAGCAAGATCTTGTTCACGTTGAGCCTGGTTGTTAAAAAATGTGGAGCTTGGATAGGAGTTATCGCCATAGATGCAAAAAATGGTATTTTAATCCCGGAAGGGGAGTCACTAAATTAGACCGATTTAATAAAAATTGGACAAGAATAATTTCATTTGAATCGGTTTAAATAAGTTTAATAATGCAAATATTTTTATATCTTTATATATATATATATATATATTATCAAATATAACAAATATGCATAAAAAAAACTAACTAATGACAAATATTTTACAACACTTAAGGCCACATATCAATGATAACGCTCACCGGAAATCTCAACAACCTGTTCAGGAGTAAGATTCGTAGTAGAAAGAGTTGGCTTTCTGTATCAGAAAGACAATGAATAGGACGGGAAGGGTGACAACAGCACATGGCCGAAGGGTATGGATGCCAGCGCCCACTTGGAGGGGAAACCTTCTTCTGACTGGTGAGAAGGATCCTGTGCTGATCGGAAACTAGCGGTGGTCGGAGGGAATTGCTGCAGTTAGGAGGGAAGGGTGGTATGTATATCAGCGGTCAAAAAATGTGGGTGGTGGTCGAAATTTGCCATTGTTGGAGGGCATGGCCGCTGGCACCGACTAGAAGAGAAATGGTGTTGGGGAGACTTCGACCGTGAGAGGCCTCTGGTGGCAGTTCAAAACGGTCGGCTATGGAAGCGCATGACCGACGGCGAGAACGAAGAGAAATGAAAATGAGTAAAGGTAGTGTTCACGGGCTGTTTTCATAGAAGAAACGATTCAACCGATTATTTCCTTTGTCAGCTCAGCCCGTGAATCAGCTCAGATCGGCGGGAATTGGCCAATTCAGCCTTTTTGACCAGGTTTATCACCTAGCCATGGTAAATCACGATTTTTCCAACTATGGTTATTGCACGTTGATTGCAGTGAACCTGCATGTATATGGATCGAGAGGGAATCTTAAAAACTTTTGGCAGAAAAGGTGCAGATTTGTGATTAAATTGATTCCCCATTGATGTTGCATGAATCAATTCATCGTCTTGATCGGTTACCAAATCAACTTAATTCCAGCACGTAGCTAGTATATGTTGGAAGAATCAACCCAAATGATGAACAAGAACAAATTTTGTAATAAAAGAAATAAAGTGAGTAGATCATAATGGAGACCAAATCAACTTGGAATCAATAGATGAGATTGTCCGTAACTGCACTCTTTAACAAAGAAAATTGAGCTTCGATGTACACCTGGGAGAGGCTCAACAAGATCGGTACTGGAAAAAACCCTAGAACCACCACCAAAAGTGGACCAAAAGTGGAGGCACAAAAGCTCTGATTCCATGATAAGATTTGTAAAGTGCAACTTGTATTGATACTGGCTTGAGCCAGTATTTATACAAAACAAAGTCGGTTCTGGGCTATTGGCAAAAGTTTCACTATAGGACGAACAGGAAGACCTTATTTACCCAGACCCGTTGGCAACACTATTTTTACCGCACACTGCCTAATAATCTGGTATGTTACATGGTATTTCAAATTATGATATCATCTATGATTATATAAGGTAAAATAAGATTAAGCCTAACTTTGAATTTATCATGAGATATCCGAGCTAAGCATATATCATAGTTTTAAATACTGTATCGTACCACCCTCTGTCTACAAATATGGTACAGTTTAGGCCTTTTGACCATTTTAATTTATGCTCAGTTTTAAATCAAAATTTTTTTACAAAATCTAATTTGTTATCTAAAATCATGATAATATAACAATATTTATAAAATATTGATGACAAATAAAACGGACAATAGAACATAGGAAGGAATGAATGGTTATTTAATCACCTTAGATATCTCTCCTCATATTTCTTACTGATCATCCATGCATTATGCATATTCATCTCCAACTTGGATGGTTGCCACGTACATTCGTATATATTACATTTCTTGACTTCTCCATGCACGTGGCTTTTCTTGTACTCATTTGACTAAGTCGAAATAAATTGTTATTAATTTTATTGAAAAATAAGATGCTCCCTTCCCAAGAAAATAACGTTTTAAAAGTTTTTGTCATCTCATTTATGTTGTCTTGAAAGTTATTTTATGTGGTCTTGAAAATTTTTATCTCCACTTGCGGCTTCGATGGTGCCATCTGACTATTGTAATTAACAGGAAGAGCATATTATAATAGCCTCTTGTGCCATATCCTATTTTGTATTCAGAATATTCCAAGCAAGTGCAGGAACTATCAAACTGGAAGAGTTGACAATTTTCTTTTACTTTATACTTTTATCAATTCTTATTAATAAAATAGGAACTTAAAGTCACAATATATTAAAAGTTGGATAATCAAATAACCAAAATTTTACCTACTTTGAATTTGATTGGCTTAAAATTTGTTGTCATATAAGCATGATCTACGTGGCCAATTTAATTAGACAATTAAATTCAAAGTAGGGAAAAATGGAGAAAATTTTAGTGGCATGGATAGTATTACTTAGGAAGGAGAGGGTTGAAAGCTTGCTTGAGCAAAAAGAATGTGCTCCCAATCAAGTTAGACATATCAAATTTAAGGAAGGACACGCTCTACATTTTGCCACCAAGTGATAAGTCACGAGATTTGCATTAGAATCTCTATATCTCTCACACGATTTACAATTTGACTAAGCAACTTATAGAAGACTATCATCTCCTTTATTTTTAAAATCAAGATCTCTTGTATAGGTTTAGTCTCTCCTTATTTGATGGAGAGTTTTTTTATTTTAAATAAGGTCTACACAGATTATAGCTAATTTATATAGATCATGCATGGCACAATATTTATGCTTAGTATTAATAAATACTAAGCATAAATATAAAAATATACAAAGAATATTAAAAAAAATATCAACATAATGTATCTCCTTATTAAATTAAAATATATAATTTAAAATGAGAGTTTATCTCTAAGATATCATATCTTTATTATCTATTTCATTATTCAACAAGGCCTATAAAATTAAAGTATTTGTCTGCAATATAGAAACGAAATTACGTCAACACACCCATGGAGTAGGAAAGTAACCCATTTTCAAAATTTTACAATATTTTGTATTATTTTTGAGAAATTTAGGAAAAATCATATTGGTCTATCATGCCACCAAGATTCCTAGGCGTCTTGGGTGAGTTGATCTTGTTCATAAAGAGTGCAGTATTCTTTGTTTTGTTAAATATTCCCAAGTCACAATCATCGTAACTTCTCCACATCTGATAACTTCTTGCCATGGCATTTCCTTTTGCAAGTTGATAAGAAAGGAAGAACGCACGTTATTTTTACTTGTTTGACGTTCTCAACGAAAGATTCCAACGTTGTATAGCAGATGCGATCATAAAGCGTTTGCCATAAAACAAGCTATGCATCACATATATATATATATATATATATATATAT